>CM053034.1:39469133-39549334 GCA_028564925.1 Lithobates sylvaticus | reverse complement strand
AATAAAAAACCCAGCAGTGAATAAATACCACCAAAAGAAATCTCTATTTGTGTTAAGAAAATGATAAAAATGTCACAGTTACAGTATAGCATGACCGTGCAATTGTCATTCAAAGTGTTAGAGCGCTGAAAGCTGAAAAATGGCCTGGGCAGGAAGGGGGTGCAAGTGCCCTGTATTGAACTGGTTAAAGGAGATTATTGGAAAAATGAAGACAGCAGATGTGCATTTAAATGATAGAACTACCAGTTTCTCATCATAAGCAGCAAAAAGGCAATTTGGTCTAGATAGACGATGAGCAAATGTTCCAATTTTTGGCAGTTTAGCTGTGAACGAGGAGTGATGACACATGATGTTCAGCCCACAGTCCCAGAACAAACCACGGGAGGAATAGTGAACTTACCTCCATTGATCTGACAGTCAGAAGCAGGTAGAGTCTGCCTTGTCTAATTTGAAGAGGGAGCAGAACTGAGGCTTTCTGAAGAGGAATGTGGTTGTATCGGCTGCCAACATCATATCTGCTTAAACTGTCCTTGATCTTCTTTCTAAGACTTGTAAGAAAACAGACAGCCAAATTCAACTGCAAATCGTATGTGAAAAGGTGGCAGAATTATGAGATAAACAATGCATGAAGAAAACATACTGAAATTTTTTTTTTCTCAGTCTGAAAATACCAGCTGCCTGGCTGCCACACTGATCCATTGACTTTCATACACTAACTAGACATGTGCGATTCGTTTCGTACGAATTCGTAATTCGTACGAATTTTTCAAAATTCGTACAAATTTACGAATCCGTAGTACGAATTTTTTTGAATACGAATTCCGTACGGAATACGAAATTCCGTTTACGAATTCCGTACGGAATACGAAATTCCGTTTACGAATTTCGTCGCCGAATGATTCGAATGAATTCGAATGACAAAGTGTCATTTTTGCAGGAAAAATTCCGTTTACAAATTTCAGCTCCAAATTTCGAATCCAATCCAAATTTCGAATCCAACTACCAATATCGAATTTCAACTAATTCGAACGAAATTATTATAGCAGATATAACGAATGAATTCGAATGAATTCGAATGATTTGAATGACAAAGTGTCATTTTTGCAGAAAAAAAAGCTATTTAAAATCACTTGCGGCTATTGCCGGCAAATGAATTGTCGGCTCCATAACACAGAGAACAGTCATTCATTGATATAAAAAAAAAAAAGCGTAGGGGTCCCCCCAAATTCAATAACCAGGCCCTTCTGGTATGGATATTAAGGGGGACCCCAGCCAAAAAAAAAAAATGGCGTGGGGTCCCCCCCCCAATATCCATACCAGACCCTTCAGGTCTGGGATGGATTTTAAGGGGAACCCCGGCCAAAAAAAAAAAAAATGGCGTGGGGTCCCCCTCAAAATCCATACCAGACCCTTTATCCGAGCACGCAACCTGGCAGGCCGCAGGAAAAGAGGGGGGGACAAGAGCGGCCCCCCCTCCCGCCTGAACCGTACCAGGCCACATGCCCTCAACATTGGGAGGGTGCTTTGGGGTCCCCCCCAAAGCACCTTGTCCCCATGTTGAATGAGGACAAGGGCCTCATCCCCACAACCCTGGCCGGTGGTTGTGGGGGTCTGCGGGCGGGGGGCTTGTCGGAATCTGGAAGCCCCCTTTAACAAGGGGACCCCCAGATCCCGCCCCCCCCTGTGTGAAATGGTAAGGGGTACAAAAGTACCCCTACCATTTCACCAAAAAAGTGTCAAAAATGTAAAAATGACAGGAGACGGTCTTTGACAATTCCTTTATTAAAATCTTCTTTCTTTCTTCTTCCTTCGGTTTCTTCATTTTCTCCTTCCGTCATCTTCTTCCATCTTCTTCTTCCTTCGATTCGCTTCTTCTTGCTCCGGTCTTCTCGTCCTTCTCGTCCGGCATCGACGTCTCTTCTCACAGGCCGCTCCTCGCAATGGGAGGCTCCCGCTCTGTGAGGCTTCGCTCCGGCTGACAGGTCTTTTATAACGGAGGGCACCTGGTGACCCCGCCCCCTCTGACGTAATGGGGAAAGCCATAGGGAAGTCCCCATGACGTCCCCGTGCGTCAGAGGGGGCGGGGTCACCAGGTGCCCTCCGTTATAAAAGACCTGTCAGCCGGAGCGAAGCCTCACAGAGCGGGAGCCTCCCATTGCGAGGAGCGGCCAGCGAGAAGAGACACCGATGCCGGACGAGAAGGACGAGAAGACCAGAGCAAGAAGAAGCGAATCAAAGGAAGAAGAAGAAGAAGAAGAAGAAGAAGAAGATGACGGAAGGAGAAGATGAAGAAACCGAAGGATGAAGAAAGAAGAAAGAAGATTTTAATAAAGGAATTGTCAAAGACCGTCTCCTGTCATTTTTAACATTTTTGTCACTTTTTTGGTGAAATGGTAGGGGTACTTTTGTACCCCCTTACCATTTCACACTGGGGGGGGGCCGGGATCTGGGGGTCCCCTTGTTAAAGGGGGCTTCCAGATTCCGATAAGCCCCCCGCCCGCAGACCCCCACAACCACCGGCCAGGGTTGTGGGGATGAGGCCCTTGTCCTCATCAACATGGGGACAAGGTGCTTTGGGGGGGACCCCAAAGCATCCTCCCAATGTTGAGGGCATGTGGCCTGGTACGGTTCAGGCGGGAGGGGGGGGCGCGCTCTCGTCCCCCCCTCTTTTCCTGCGGCCTGCCAGGTTGCGTGCTCGGATAAAGGGTCTGGTATGGATTTTGAGGGGGACCCCACGCCATTTTTTTTTTTTTTTTTGGCCGGGGTTCCCCTTAAAATCCATCCCAGACCTGAAGGGTCTGGTATGGATATTTGGGGGGGACCCCACGCCATTTTTTTTTTGGCTGGGGTCCCCCTTAATATCCATACCAGACTTGAAGGGCCTGGTTATTGAATTGGGGGGCACCCCCACGCTTTTTTTTTTTATCAATGAATGACTGTTCTCTGTGTTACGTAGCCGACTTTTTATTAGCAGCGAGTGTTTTTAAATAGCTTTTTTTCCTGCAAAAATGACACTTTGTGCAGGAACAGTTCTCTATATTAGATATACTGAATCTCGAATTCATTCGAAGCATTCAAAGCATTCGTTACATCCGCTATTATAATTTCTTTCATATTAGTTGAAATTCGATATTTGTAGTTGGATTTACTAACGATTCGTAACTATTCGCAACGATTCGTAACGATTCGTAACTTGAAATTGAAATTCGATATTTGTAGTTGGATTCAAATTGTTCTCTGTGTTATGAGAACCGACAATTCATTAGCCGCGTTAACGATTCGTAACGATTCGTAACTTTACTAACGATTCGGAAAAAAAATTACGATTCGTCCGAATTTCGTACGAATTTGAACGGAATTTCGTACACGAATTACGAATTACGAATTTTTTTATATACGAAACGGGACGAAACGAAACAAATTTTTTGACAGTTCCCATGTCTAACACTAACCCAGAACCTTTGATTTATCTGATCTGCATCCTGGCTGCTGGTAAGTATTGAAACCAGAGACAGCCAGTATAGAAGCCGCCATATTTATCCTGGTCCTACACAGAATGAATTGGAGCCATGGGTCGGCCCCCTTCTACCCAACATCTTGCGATCTGAAAAGCGCAAGTCCTGCTTTCTGTGTCAATGGATACAGCAGCGGGTCTCGGGAGCGAGCACAGCTTTCCACGGGGGCACCAGAAGAAGAGGAAGGTCTTGGAACGCCGGTGGGGGGCTGCTCTGTGCAAAACCATTGCATAGAGCAGGCAAGTATAGATATGTTTGTTGTTTTTATGAGAAAAAAAAACAAACTTTACAAGCACATTAACCACCTGATTACTGGGCACTTAAACCCCCCTCGTGACCAGACCAATTTTCAGCTTTTGGCGCTGACGTACTTTGAATTACAATTGCGCGGTCATACAACACTGTACCCAAATGACATTTTTATCATTTTTTTCCCACAAATAGAGCTTTCTTTTGGTGGTATTTAATCACAGCTGGGGTTTTTATTTTTTGCTAAACAAACAAAAAAAGATGGAAAATAAAAAAAAATAAAAAAATCATGTTTAATAGTTTGTTATAAAATTTTGCAAACATTTTGCTTCATTGATATGCGCTGATGAGGCGGCACAGGTGGGCACTGATAGGCTGCACTGGTGGGGACAAATAAGTCGGTACTGATGGGGACAGCAAAGAGATGGCACTGATGGGCACGGATGGGTGGCACGGATGGGTGGCACGGATGGGTGGCACCGATGGGCACTGAAGGATGACACTGATGGGCACTGATGGATGACACTGATGGGCACTGATGGATGGCACTGATGGGCACTGATAGGTGGCACTGATGGGCACTGGTAGGGGACACTGATGAGCACTGGTAGGTGACACTGATGAGCACTGGTAGGTGACACTGATGTGCAGCACTGGCACTGTGGGCACTGACAGATGGCACTGTGGGCACTGACAGATGGCACTTTAATTAGGCAAAGGTGGGCACCATGTATTGGGCACATTGCAGTGAGAGGGACTGATGTCCCTCTCACTGCCGCCGGTGATCGGCTTTTTTTTTTTTTCTCCTCACGCTGTCAGCGCGAGGAGGAAAAAAAGCCGATTACCGGCTCTGTTATTATCACATGATCAGCTGTCATTGGCTGACAGCTGATCACGTGGTAAGGGGTCGGGATCGACCCCTTACTCGGATCTGTGATCCAGCGAGTCTCACAGACTCGCTGATCACAGAGCGCGCCGCGCACGCCGCCGTACCGGCATCTTAGATCCGCGCTGTAGCCGTCATTCGGCTATAGCGCGGATCTCAGGTAATTAAAGTATAACTAAAAGCAAAACTTTTTGTCTTTTTGGACAGAGTGAAGAAGGATTAGAGCCCCCATCAGATTTTTTTTTTTGCTGTCTGTGGCCCCCATTAGGGAAATTCACCCTCATTATTTAATTTAATTTGGGTACTTATAAAGCGCAATCAATTCACACACACCGCTTTACATGTGTATTATACATTTACATCAGTCCCTGCCCTCAAGGAGCTTACAATCTAAGGTCCCTTAAGGTGTTGCTAACCCCAGAACCCTGCATTCACTATATCTGGTCTCCCACAGTACACAGAACATGGAAATGCAATCATTTTAGTAAATATAAACTGCTAAATACCTTTTCTCATCAGCAGTATATAGTACTTCTATTGCCTCGTACACACGTACGGACTTTTGCCGGCGGACCTAAGTCCAGCGGACAATCCGCTGGACTTTCCCGCTAGGTACGCTGGACTAAAAAGCGAACGGACTTGACCACACACGATCACGCAAAAAGTCCGGCGGTTCACGCGATGACGTACAGCACGTACGACGGGACTAGAAAAAGGAAGCTCGAGATCCCAAACGACACCCTTTGGGCCCCGTCAGCTAATCTCGTGTGTATCGCGTGTTAGTTGACGTTTGGTTAGAGACGATTCGCGCTTCTCAGACTTCTGCTTAATTCGTTCGCTTCTGCCGTTCAGTTTGTGCTTGTGAGGTTTGTATCTGGCTTTCAGTGCGTGTGGATCAGTTCCTACCTGTTCTCAGGCCGTTCTGGTCCGCTCGTTCCTGTTTTTCAGGTCGTTCTTCATAGGCCTTGCTGTTCTTCAGTGCGTTCTGTTAAGTTGTTTGTTTGATCAGCCGACCGTTTTGAAGCCATGGAGTGTGGACGTACTCGGGAACGAGTTCGTGCTGTGCAGGGGCTCGGTGTTGCGGTTAACACCTTGGCACGAGCCCGGTCCATGAACAGGGTGAGGAGGAGTTCATGGACCAAGAATTGGTTGCGCCAGCGTGACCAATTCTCGCATATGCCTTTGCTCCGTGAGATCCGTGAGAATAATCCTGATGATTTCAGGAATTATCTCCGGATGACGGACCCCATTTTTCACCGTCTGTTGGCTTCGCTGTCCCCTTATATTACCAGGCAGAATACCTGCATGCGGCAAGCCATCAGTGCGGAGCAGAGGCTAGTCGCCACGTTGCGTTACTTGGCGACGGGGAGAAGCTTGCAGGACCTCAAGTTCACGACAGGCATCTCCCCCCAGGCTCTGGGGCTCATTATTCCAGAGACCTGTTCTGCCATTATCCACGTCCTGCAGGAGGAATACATTAAGGTAAGTCTTCTCTTTTAAAATTACCTATGTCTTGTATGTTTGCTAATGTAGTGCATCAATGTCATCATTAGCTAATTACCATGATAGGACTATTCTATGAATGTCCCCTATTCCTTTTTTTTTTTTTATTTTGGTTTTTTTGTCTAGTATTTTATGGTTGACTTATCGAAATAGCTTTAAGAATGTATTATTTAGTGGGTCACATGCATATTTGCTTGCACCAACCTCCCCAGCATGGAAGCTTGGCCCCCTAAACACCCCTAGCCTAGTCACTTTCTTTGGTTAAAAATGTATATTACCAGCTCCATTGTACAGCTTTACTCACCCCCCCTTTCACCCCTTTCACCCCCCTTGACCCTCAATTTTAAATTGATTGCATGTGGTTTTGGTCAGCTTGTAATTATCCCCACCCCCACACCCCCTGATAATTAATAGCATGTGGTTTTGGTCAGCTTGTAATTATCCCCCCCCCCCACACCCCCACACCCCCTGATAATTAATAGCATGTGGTTTTGGTCAGCTTGTAATTATCCCCCCCCCCACACCCCCACCCCCCTGATAATTAATAGCATGTGGTTTTGGTCAGCTTGTAATTATCCCCACCCCCACACCCCCTGATAATTAATAGCATGTGGTTTTGGTCAGCTTGTAATTATCACCCCCCCACACCCCCCCAACCCCCACCCCCTGATAATTAATAGCATGTGGTTTTGGTCAGCTTGTAATTATCCCCACCCCCCACACCCCCCTGATAATTAATAGCATGTGGTTTTGGTCAGCTTGTAATTATCCCCACCCCCACACCCCCTGATAATTAATAGCATGTGGTTTTGGTCAGCTTGTAATTATCCCCCCCCCACACCCCCAGCACCCCCACACCCCCACACCCCCTGATAATTAATAGCATGTGGTTTTGGTCAGCTTGTAATTATCCCCCCCCTCACACCCCCTGATAATTAATAGCATGTGGTTTTGGTCAGCTTGTAATTATCCCCACCCCCACCCCCCCTGATAATTAATAGCATGTGGTTTTGGTCAGCTTGTAATTATCCCCCCCCCCCCCACACACACACCTTTAATTAATTGCATGTGTATTGTGTGACCTTACAATTATTTACTCCCCACCCACATCCCCATTATTATCTTCTCTGGTCCATCAGAGGGGTCATCAATCAGAGATTTGTCCCTTTTATCCTTAATCTTTTGGCTTTATTTCAAGGATTTACAAAATAAATACATATGTTCTTCCAAATTGTTTGTTAATTTGTTGCATTTAGTTTGGTGTTTTGCCTGGTTTATAATTTAAATTGTATCTTTCTGTTTGACTTCACAGTGTCCCTCCACGCCACAGGAATGGCAGACTGTGGCTTCCCAGTTTGCTGCCCGTTGGGACTTTCCCAACTGCGGAGGGGCGATTGACGGCAAACATGTGCGAATTGTGCCCCCACCCCATTCGGGGTCATACTATTGGAATTATAAGGGGTTCCATAGTATCGTGTTGATGGCGGTGGTGTCGGCACAATATGACTTTCTGTATGTGGATGTGGGGAAAAACGGCCGGATGTCGGACGGAGGAGTCTTCAACCACACGGAGTTCGGTCATCGTCTCCAGACTGGTGGGCTGGAGCTGCCACCAGATGAAGATAATGTGGAGGGACTCCCCTTCGTCTTCATTGCCGACGAGGCGTTCGGTCTGGGTGACCATCTGATGAGGCCATTTCCCCAACGATCCCTCACCCCTGAGAGGAGGATTTTTAATTATCGGTTGGCCAGAGCAAGAAGGGTGGTGGAAAATGCCTTTGGTATTATGGCCAACCGTTTCAGATTGCTCCTTACATCCCTACATCTGGCAGAGTACAAACTCAATACTATTATTCTTGCATGCTGTGTCATGCACAATTATTTACGCAAACATTCAGGAACATACTCCTTACCAATTGGCCCTGAGGCCGGAGTGGAAGGCAACATGACAGGGCTGGATAATCGCCCTCTTGGTTCGGCACCACAATCAGCCCAGCAAGTGCGGGACCTTTATTTACAGTATTTTAATGGTAGGGGGGCCATTGAAATGGCAGCAGACCCTTAAACCATCTATTTGATTTACAAAGAATAAATACAGTTATTTATGTTTGAAATATTGGTAGTTTCGTATTGTTTTGCTTTTAATTTGGCCTGTTTTATATGTTGTCCTAGTGCACATCTTAATAGTGGCAAACTTGTTTAGCGTTTAGTAAATAAGCCCCTTTGTCAATGAACCACAACATGTTTTTGTCAAACTGGTAGTATTTAAAAAGAAGAAGCCACACATTTTTTAATTTGTGCAAACATTTTTTTTTTTATTATAGTGCACATCCAAAACTTTTTTTTTGGTTTTTTTGGTTTTTTATTTTTTTATTTTTTGGTATTTTTGGTTAATTTTTTTTTTTTTTTTTTTTTTTAAAAATTTTTTTTTTTTTTTTTTTTTTTTTTTTTTTTTTAAATTTTTTTGGTGTTTTTCTCACAACATATTTTTTTTTTTTTTTTGTGATTGATTTTTTAAAACAACCATAAAAACATCTTTAAAAATGTTAAAAAATTTAGGCTTAGCATTTGAAATTATTTACACAATGTAAAAGTCCAGAACTTACAAAGTTCAACAGGTAACCCATGAACAGTAGAAGCCAAATTTTGAATATGCACACTAATTTAACTGGAAAATGGGTAATGTCAACATGTGCTATGTTCCATCATGGGGAATCAATGGACGTGTTTTGTGTGTGAAACCCCTTCCCTCTCACCTACTAGCATTAGGGGTTGCAAACACCGAATGCGTCCATTGAGATCCCCTGATGGCACATAGCACATGTTGACATACCGTGTGCATATTAAAAATTTGGCCTCTAAAATTAGTAAAACAGCGCATCAAAAGGGGAATGAAGGACATGATTGATGTTAAGAAATGTAAAAGGGGTCTTTAGATTCTCCCCAAAACATCAATCATGTCCTTCATTCCCTGCTGCATGGTGGCCATCTCCTTCTGCATATTTTCCAGCTGCAGATTCCAGGCCATGATCTGGCCAATAAGCCTGTGGGCACTGTCTGTGGAAAATGGCTCCGCAGCTTGTCCTTCCACAAACAGATCAGCATCACCTAAAAGTTGGGTAGATAAAACACAAGAAAAAAAGTGTCAAAAACATGCAGACCTTAATTAATTAGCTCAATCTGTGTTCTGAGACACTCACTTGGTGGGGTGCAGATTTGATCCACTTCAACGACCTGTTCCGCCACATCCACGCGCGGGCTTGGGCTAACTGCCCAATTAGTCTGGTGATGCCGGGAGGTCCTCGTAGGTTCGGACTGACGTCTGAGTCTTTTGCCCCCTATGGTAATGGAACACAAAAAGGTACACTTTGAATCACACTGATATTTGAGGGCCAAAATAGGATTAGTAAACATTGTTTAAAAGTCTTGCCAATTATTAGCAGTTTGTTAGAAGATCCTACTTGAAGACAGAATTGAAATGTCTATCTAATGAAACTCCAATACTTAAACCGCCCTTCAACCGTAAATTTGAACTTCCGCTCATTGGATCCCTGCACCCCTGTGGTGTCTTATTTTGAACCTTTTAGGGGGGATGGGTTGCAGATACCTGTGTAAGGCAGGTATTTGCACACACATCCGACCCTAGACTCCCACAGAAGTATACGCCACATCCCGTCCCACCGTGCTGTCTGCTGGGACACACAGGGGTCCCCGAGCTTGCGCGGACCAGTCCTATTACATTGCGCAACTGGCGCATGCCCAATAGTGACCCGGGAAGTGAAGCCGCAAACATTAATTTCATGATTGCAAGATCAGAGATTGTAGCTGCACCATCCAAGGGACAGGTGAGTGTACTTCTTTGAAAAGTCACCACCTACAGTATTTATAGATGATGAGCATTTTTTGGGAATTGTGAGCATGAGACCCTGCTTAACATATTTATCCCCCCCCCCAAAACAGCCTCTGGAGTCCCTGTGTAAGTTACCCCTAAAACCCTTACTACAGCAGTAATTGTATAGATAGTGACAATAATAAACAACCTTACAACTCCAACAACCCAAAGCCAGGTAAACTCAATAAACGTTATGAAGACAAACGGAACTTTCATCAAATATGCGCAAGTTTCACGGACGAATGGTAATTACATCTGCGCAAGTTTCACGTACGAATGGTAATTACATCTGCGCAAGTTTCAGGTACGAATGGTAATTACATCTGCGCAAGTTTCACGGACGAATGGTAATTACATCTGCGCAAGTTTCAGGTACGAATGGTAATTACATCTGCGCAAGTTTCACGTACGAATGGTAATTACATCTGCGCAAGTTTCACGGACGAATGGTAATTACATCTGCGCAAGTTTCACGTACGAATGGTAATTACATCTGCGCAAGTTTCAGGTACGAATGGTAATTACATCTGCGCAAGTTTCACGTACGAATGGTAATTACATCTGCGCAAGTTTCACGGACGAATGGTAATTACATCTGCGCAAGTTTCACGGACGAATGGTAATTACATCTGCGCAAGTTTCAGGTACGAATGGTAATTACATCTGCGCAAGTTTCACGGACGAATGGTAATTACATCTGCGCAAGTTTCAGGTATGAATGGTAATTACATCTGCGCAAGTTTCACGTACGAATGGTAATTACATCTGCGCAAGTTTCACGGACGAATGGTAATTACATCTGCGCAAGTTTCACGTACGAATGGTAATTACATCTGCGCAAGTTTCAGGTACGAATGGTAATTACATCTGCGCAAGTTTCACGTACGAATGGTAATTACATCTGCGCAAGTTTCACGGACGAATGGTAATTACATCTGCGCAAGTTTCACGGACGAATGGTAATTACATCTGCGCAAGTTTCAGGTACGAATGGTAATTACATCTGCGCAAGTTTCACGGACGAATGGTAATTACATCTGCGCAAGTTTCACGGACGAATGGTAATTACATCTGCGCAAGATTAGACATATCAAGTATAACCATAGTAGCGCACGTGCTTGACTTACTTTTTTTGATGGCTTTTCGAATTCTTCTGTACTGATCGTGCTCCCTGGATTTGATGTCGGACCATCGCTTGCGCAGTTGATCCTTGCCCCTTCGTACGCCGAATTTCTGCTCCAGGGTGCTGACGATTGTAGTGAGAATCTTGTCCTTGCGCAAGTTGGGACGAGGGTACGGGCCATTTTCCCCGTCGTAATCTTCCCTTTGGAGGATGTCCACCATCTCCACCATCTCTTCAAAGGCCATATTGGTGGCCTTATATCTGCTGCTGGATGCAGATGTGTTGGCTTCTTGGCTTTCCTCCGCGCTACTGGCTGAGAATGTGTCCGCCATATTCATGAATTTATTCACCAACAATGCAACGAGGGGAAGCGGGGCGGGGAATAATCGTCAGGAGGAACGTCATGGGCGGGCGACGCGGAGGACGCAGGCGGACTTCGACGCGTGCGCAGTGTATATAAGGCTGTTTGAGGGGCCCACGTGTTCCCGAACGGAAGTAGCGAGCGCTCTGTACGAAGGTAAGTGTTTTCTAGGATGCATTACTGTGTTTTTTTTGGGTTTTGGGCCAGCATTTTTTAAGGATATGTGTGTGTTGCTGCCTGTGTGTAGGGGTTGCTGCCTGTGTGTAGGGGTTGCTGCCTGTGTGTAGGGGTTGCTGCCTGTGTGTAGGGGTTGCTGCCTGTGTGGATGTGTTGCTGCCTGTGTGTAGGGGTTGCTGCCTGTGTGTAGGGGTTGCTGCCTGTGTGGATGTGTTGCTGCCTGTGTGTAGGGGTTGCTGCCTGTGTGTAGGGGTTGCTGCCTGTGTGTAGGGGTTGCTGCCTGTGTGTAGGGGTTGCTGCCTGTGTGTAGGGGTTGCTGCCTGTGTGGATGTGTTGCTGCCTGTGTGTAGGGGTTGCTGCCTGTGTGGATGTGTTGCTGCCTGTGTGTAGGGGTTGCTGCCTGTGTGTAGGGGTTGCTGCCTGTGTGTAGGGGTTGCTGCCTGTGTGGATGTGTTGCTGCCTGTGTGTAGGGGTTGCTGCCTGTGTGGATGTGTTGCTGCCTGTGTGTAGGGGTTGCTGCCTGTGTGTAGGGGTTGCTGCCTGTGTGTAGGGGTTGCTGCCTGTGTGGATGTGTTGCTGCCTGTGTGTAGGGGTTGCTGCCTGTGTGGATGTGTTGCTGCCTGTGTGTAGGGGTTGCTGCCTGTGTGGATGTGTTGCTGCCTGTGTGTAGGGGTTGCTGCCTGTGTGGATGTGTTGCTGCCTGTGTGTAGGGGTTGCTGCCTGTGTGGATGTGTTGCTGCCTGTGTGTAGGGGTTGCTGCCTGTGTGTGGGTGTGTTGTGTAATGTTTGGTATGAAAAACTGGTTGTGCGTTTTAAGTAACATTTGTGTTTTTGGTCTTTTGTATTGCCATTACTAACAAAACAGAAACAAACATGTCAGCACCCCAGTTGAATCCATTCAAGGACCAGCAGTTCATGTCCGAATTCATTGCCCTGTACAGAAAAAATACCAACCTGTGGCAGCTCAAGAACCCTTTATATGGCAATAGGGATGTCCGGAAGGCAACACTGGGGCCACTTGTGGCTTTTGTGAAGACTCAAGTCCCCAACGCAAACACCAAGTTTGTGGAAGCCAGAATTGCAAGTTTAAGGCACATGTACAAGCGGGAGCGCAAGAAGATTGAGGAATCAGTCAGATCAGGAGCAGCAGCAGAGAATGTTTATGTACCCAAGCTGTGGTACTACAACCAACTGACTTTTATAGGTGACCAGATGGAACCCAGGCAATCACTGTCCACTCTTCCCTCCACCCTTCCCTCCACTCTTCCCTCCACTCTTCCCTCCACCCCAGCTGAGGCTTCCACGGAAGGAGAAGACCCCTCCACCTTGGAGCAGGCTGATGCGCCCAGCTGGAGCCAGGTATATATTTAGTAGCCTAAATTGTGATTGTGTGAATATTAATGCTGTAAACGTTAAAATGTGAAACAATTAACACCCTGAACTCAGAATTGTGAAAAAAACTGCCAAAAATTCAGCACACTTCTAAAAAGTGTTGGTGCAACATATCGATACATATATAGTGTATACATACATCCAGTAGTGGCAAAAAAAGCGTTAGACAACATTGGTGATCTGCTTGGAAAATGCAGGGGTCCAAATGATAGCCTTTTGGATCTTTTGGAAAATTTAGATGCTCGTTCCTAAGTTTACAATTGGATGATTGAGGAGGCCAGAAACCACAAAACAGGTGTTTGATTTTTGTTTTTATTTGCACACAGGATGAGCTGACCCAGGATGATGCCGGGACAAGTGGTATGGAGGAGGAGGACATGACCAGCGAGAGCCAGGAGGTGGCTGGGCCCAGCACGAGCCAGAGTGACAGCCAGACCCAATTAAGAAGTCTACCTCCACCCCTGCCCTTACCCCCAAGAAGGCCCAGGAGGATGACCATTGTTGAGGAGGAATCACTCCAACTGATTCGGAAGGCGAGTGCGATTCTCGACAAACCCCCCCTTCCAGAAGAGGCCTATGCCAGCTACTTGTCCAGCAGGTTGCTGGAAATGGAGAGGGGCCAACGGCACCTGTGTGAGGGCCTCATTTCTGAGGCAATTAGGGGGGGTTTGAGGGGTGAATTACGAGAATCCACCCGCCTGACCCATGAAGGCCCGACACCAACTTCTCCTCCTCCTCCTCCTCGTCTTCCTTCTTCTCCTCCTCCTCCTCCTCCTACTCCTCCTCCTACCACAAGTCAGCCTCCAAGGAAGCGTGCAGGGAAGACTGCAGGGAAGAGTGCAGGGCAGCGTGGTGGGAAGAGTCGGAAGTGATTGCCTGGCTTCAGTCTGGTCTCACAGAAGACACAGGCTGTTGTAGTGCCACAGCTTGGGGACATAGATGTCATCTGCTGCTGTTCCTGGTCTGTCTGATTCCTGGTCAATCTTCTTGTGCTCCCTATATTGGATGAAATGTGCCCAAGCTTAATTTTTGGCTTCACAAACTTGGTGTCTGCCGTTGGGGCAAAAAGTCTTCACAAAATCTACAAGTGGCTCCAGTGTTGCCTTCCTATTTTGTTTTGCCTTGTTTGTTTTAACCAGAATAAATGGTCATTTAATTTTCATCAAATAATGATATACGTGCTTGTTATTCAAAAACATAGTTTCTTTAGGAGTAGGCAGGTACATGTCTAAACATTCATTTGACAATACAAGTGTAAAGTGCAACTTCAATGGAACTGCAAGTGCAGTCGCTGGAAAGGTGAGGGTTAAGATCTGAATTAAGGGCAAGCTCTGCTGACTCCACAATTGTATCATGTGTAATAACTAATCCTTTTGATAACCAACAAATAATAAAAAATATCTATATAGAGATATATGTACATATATAATTTATATATATATATATATATATATATATATATATATATATGAGCAGTAGAGTGTAGAATCAATGGCCTATAATTATACACTACTCAGCGCTGAATGCGTGTCCACAGTTAGAAACATACATCAGATGATATAAAGTCAGATATAAATATAAATATTAAATACTTATATATATCTTAAATTAATCTAAGCAGCTGTTTAAATGAAACAATTATATAAAGGTGATAGTATAAAATCAAACGTTGATAATAGTGAGATAAAATACTAAAAACAGCGCTAAAACAGTGAGATAATTAAATCTTTCTGTGCAAAGTCCATGAATCTGTGTCATAAACAGTATTGTACTAGTAGATAGTCCTTGAGTGTTTCTGAGAAAGTAGTGCACAGTTCAATCGGTAGTGACTTTCCTTGTGATATATAGTGTATATAGTTGTATATCCAAGCACCGTTACTGACAGCTTCACCACGTGAGGCACTCTCCCCTCAGGGGGTTAAACTCACCGGAATGACAATTTAAACAGGCCTTAAGATATAAGGTATCACTATGGCTACCACTGCCCAGGACGCGTCACACATCCACCGTTATAAAGGGTCTGGTCTCTTCCTCAGATTTTAGGTATCAGCAACAAGGAATCAGGGGTTCAAAGGGGAATCAACTCGCAATGATGGTCATAAAAAAACGGAGAGAATGGCATCCATAGCGTAATCCCGTTTTTATTTCACAACATTAAAAACAAATAAACCCTACAACTTCCCCTTTAAGAAAAAAACGTACAATAAGCATTCTTTAAAACAGCATGTAAAGTAATCACTTGCGTGTGGGGAATGGGTAGGTGGCAATCCTCCACTTGGCCACAGCAGCAGTAACGTTCCTCCTGGATCAGCGTGTGTGTGTCTCTGCTGACACTTCGCGTCACTTCCGGGTGGGTGGTTAGCGCTGGTGGAACGCAAACGACACTTCCGGTCAAACGTCGTGTAGGCCACGCCCTGACGCGTTTCGTCACTTCCTGACTTCAACAGAGGGCGTGGCTACACGACGTTCAGGCCGGCTTAAGTACCTGACTGGTCTGGATTGTGGCCAATCAGGGAGCTCAAAAACCGGACTAAGTTACCATGGCGATCAGACGCCGTGGTTCTATACTCAGTATAAACAGGAAATACAGTCATGCATCATCCTATACAGATGCCAGCATATAAGCGCATAGCAAATCGGTGCATATTAAAAATGGATGGAATAACATTCTATTAGTAAAACTCAGGATAAAACCGTGGTGGGCATCAGCACACTGGGAACGGGAGCTGACATCTTATGTGCAGCAATGTCTCAAAGTTGATTTTAACACAAAATCATTAGTAAACGAACCAAATGGTGCAACAGCAGTACATATGGGATACTGTAAATATATTCATACTGAATTGAGTAAGTTGGCAAAATATTTAGATAAATAAATAAATAAAGTTAAATATGGTTAAATAGATGTAAGCCATACAAAATGAGATATGTGATGGAACCACACTCAGAGGGATTTCGGGGATTTTTTCTATATTTTAAAAAAACATATAAAAAAATATATATATAAAAAAATATATACATATATATTAAAAATTTAGAAGATTAAAAAATATATATATATATTAAAATATGTCAAGACCCACAAGGAATAATATATATATAAAAAATATATATATATATAAAATATTAAAAATATTAAGACATGTTAAAAACCCACAAGAGAAAATAAATCATAATAAAAATACACATAGAGCTATGTGCATTTTAAAACGCTTAAAAAAGAACGTTTTAAAATAGTGGTACACTGATTAGATGTTAATTGTAGATATATATACATAAGACAAATTTTTTAGGACTCCTTTATACCAATCCCCCATAAATAACTAAATGGGGAGAATATGTGTAGACCAAAGAACATATATATAAAAAAATATATATATAAAAAAATATATAAAATATATACATAAAAAAAAATATATATATATATATAAGATATAAAAAAACACATAGTAGGAGAAATCCAGGGAATTTTCAGGTTATGTTGCTCTATGAGAGATTATATAGATTATAGAAGACAGACATGCTTAATAGTCGCTGATAAAGCAGTTGATATCTAAATCCACATTTAACCCTTTAGGCGAAAGCGTGTCTACAAGGCAAATCCATTCTGTCTCTCTCTTAGAAAGTTCCCGCACCTGGTTGCATCCTCTCCATGATGGGTTGAGATGATCAATGCCCCAGAATTGTAGACCCGACGGGTCTTGATTGTGGTGTAACTTAAAATGTAACGACAAATTATGATCTTTGTAGCCTAGTTTGATATTAGCAATGTGTTCAGCAATCCTGATCCTCAATAGTCTCTTTGTCCGGCCTATGTAAATCAGATTGCATGGGCATTGAATCGCATACACTACGTAGGCTGTGTTACATGTAATGAAGTCCTTAATTTTAAATTGTCTATTATTGGTAGTAGACGTGAATGATTCGAGTGCTCTCAATGGGTGGGCCACTTCTCTGCAGGGTTTGCATTTTCTACAAGAGAAAAAGCCGTCCCTATCCCAGAAAGTAGGGTGTTTGGATGGGGGATCTATAACTTTCTTGACGATCTTGTCCGCAAAACTCGGTGCCCTTCTATAAATAAAACTGGGTATCTCAGGCAAGGACGGTTTTAGGATTTTGTCCATGAGAAGAATATGCCAATGTGTGTGGAATATGTTTTCAACTTCCTTGAATTGATTGTGGAACCCTGAGATAAAGCTCCATTCCTGGGTATTTTTAGTTGTGGTACCAGGAGGTTTATCTTCCAATAACGTGATTCTTGGGGTCGCAGCTATATCCTTGATGGTTTTATCCAAGTATATTCCTTTATATCCTTTCTCTTCAAATTTCTTTTTTATTATTAGTGATTGGATGTCAAAATCTGTGTCCTTGGTGCAATTCCTTCGAATCCTAGTGAATTGCCCTTTAGGAATATTTCTCAGCCACAAAGGGTGGTGGCCACTTTGTGTTGGTAAATAACTGTTAGAGTCAGTTGGCTTAAAAAAGACTCTAGTGTGCAGTTTATTACTTTCTTTAAAAATATTGACGTCTAAAAAATTAATGCTTGAGTCACTTATCTCGCTTGTTAGGACAATATTATTAGTGTTGCGATTCAGTTCATCAATGAATTGTTGTAACGAGGTCCGAGAGCCTGACCAGATAAAAAACAGGTCATCAATATATCTTTTATAAAAGATCAAATTATCTGGTTTAAAAGCAAAAATCCTTTTATCTTCCCACTCCCCCATAAAAAGATTAGCGATGCTGGGTGCAAATTTAGCACCCATGGCTACGCCTCTTTTCTGTTGATAAAAACACCCATTATACCAAAAATAGTTGTGGCTTAAACTAAAATCAAGAGCATGTCTTAAAAACAATTTATGTTTGATGTCTTCCCTCTGGCATAAGGCCCAATTCAGAGCTAACAGGGCGTCGTCATGCTGGATAATAGTGTAGAGGGACGAGACATCCGCCGTAACTAAGAATACTTCTTGATCATTAGTAAAAGAGATGTTTTCAAGTTGTTGTAATAGGCTCTTTGTATCTCTTAAGTACGCCTTTGTTTGTACAACACTCTTCTGTAGGAAGACATCAAGATATTGGCCCATGCGTGAAGAGACTGAACCGATACTGTTGACAATGGGTCTGCCTGGGGGACACTGGACATTTTTGTGTATCTTCGGCAATGTGTATATAGTTGGGATACGGCTGGTACTTGGATTGAGATACTTCATCTCTTTTGTGTTAAGTACTCCCATTGACACACCCATTTGCACAAGGACATCCAAATCTTTTACGTATTGCATAGTTGGGTCTTTTTCTAGTTTTCTGTATGTGTCTTCATCATTCAGCATCTCCATTAATTGGTTGTGGTAAAACTCTTTGGTTAAGATCACCACCCCTCCTCCTTTGTCCGCTGGTCGGATAATGATGTCTTTCCTTTCTTCGAGGGATTTAATCCCTTCCTGAATATGTCTTGGATTCACATCTTTTTTTGGGATGATTTTTTCAAGATCTCTTAAAACCAGATTTTTAAAACATCTATTTGTTGGTTGGCTCCGTTTAATGGATTAAAAAGAGATTTGTTGCGTAAGCCACTATTCATCTGTACAGAGGCGATACCTGTACTGGGTTGAGAGTTCTTATTTAAAAAGTATTTCTTAGTATTAATCTTACGTATATATTTATGTATATCTATAAAAGTGTCAAATTTGTTTATCGGTCTTTTTAGGCCGCATTTCAGCCCTAAATTTAAAATGTTGGTTTCTTTGTGGGTTAAAACAGTATCTGTTAAATTAAAAATTCCTCCTAGTCCTTTTCCCTCCTTCTTTTTCTGGAGCTTTCGTCCGGCTCTGCAGCCACGTGCTCTTCTCTCCTTTGTCCATAATAGTTGTGGTTCTCCTCCCAATAGGGGTGTTCCCTCCACTGGGCATGTTGCGTGGGCATAGGCATTGGGGGTCTCCCTCTTTGGGGTGGGTATCCCCGGCCTCGTTTTTGCCAACCCCGTCCCCTCCCTAAAAAAGGACGCGGGGATTGTTGTCTATTTTGGTATTCGTATTGACTCAGGGGTTCATATTTATTGTGTGTGGGAACCTTATAATGATAGTTTTGTGCAGATGGTCTTTGTGAGTTTGAACCTCTTCCTCCTCTCGGTGGATATCCTTTTCCTCCAAAATTGTCATGGCGGATAGGTGTAGAGCAGTCCATGGGTGGTTGTGATATTGTGGCTCGTTCTGAGGGTCCTGCATTGGTAGTGTCCATATTAGGTGTCGGTCTCAGAGGAATATTATCTCTTGGAGCCTGTTCTGTGTTCCTAACAATCGGAAGTTGCCCTCTTGGTTGTTGCCATAAATATATTGATCCGGTTTGGAAGTCACCCATATCTCTATGATACTTCTTAATTTTTTTCTTTTGTGTATCCTTATCGACTTTCTCTAATTTCTTTTTTATACGAATATTAAAGTCTATCACCTGTTGGGAGTCTTTAATGGGCTCAAGTTGTGTTTTTAGTTCGTTAATTCTGTTTTCCAGCTTGGCCATTTTTGTGCGTTTTCTTTTTAAAATCAATTCTTGTAATTTAAAACCCATATTGTTAAAAAATTCGAGCCATTCTTTTGTAGATTCTATGTCATCTAGGCCATCTTGGGGTACTACTTCCCATCCATAGCAGCTGAGAAAAAAGGAATAGCAAATATGAGCAGTAGAGTGTAGAATCAATGGCCTATAATTATACACTACTCAGCGCTGAATGCGTGTCCACAGTTAGAAACATACATCAGATGATATATGGTCAGATATAAATATAAATATTAAATACTTATAAATATCTTAAATTAATCTAAGCAGCTGTTTAAATGAAACAATTATATAAAGGTGATAGTATAAAATCAAACGTTGATAATAGTGAGATAAAATACTAAAAACAGCGCTAAAACAGTGAGATAATTAAATCTTTCTGTGCAAAGTCCATGAATCTGTGTCATAAACAGTATTGTACTAGTAGATAGTCCTTGAGTGTTTCTGAGAAAGTAGTGCACAGTTCAATCGGTAGTGACTTTCCTTGTGATATATAGTGTATATAGTTGTATATCCAAGCACCGTTACTGACAGCTTCACCACGTGAGGCACTCTCCCCTCAGGGGGTTAAACTCACCGGAATGACAATTTAAACAGGCCTTAAGATATAAGGTATCACTATGGCTACCACTGCCCAGGACGCGTCACACATCCACCGTTATAAAGGGTCTGGTCTCTTCCTCAGATTTTAGGTATCAGCAACAAGGAATCAGGGGTTCAAAGGGGAATCAGCTCGCAATGATGGTCATAAAAAAACGGAGAGAATGGCATCCATAGCGTAATCCCGTTTTTATTTCACAACATTAAAAACAAATAAACCCTACAACTTCCCCTTTAAGAAAAAAACGTACAATAAGCATTCTTTAAAACAGCATGTAAAGTAATCACTTGCGTGTGGGGAATGGGTAGGTGGCAATCCTCCACTTGGCCACAGCAGCAGTAACGTTCCTCCTGGATCAGCGTGTGTGTGTCTCTGCTGACACTTCGCGTCACTTCCGGGTGGGTGGTTAGCGCTGGTGGAACGCAAACGACACTTCCGGTCAAACGTCGTGTAGGCCACGCCCATGACGCGTTTCGTCACTTCCTGACTTCAACAGAGGGCGTGGCTACACGACGTTCAGGCCGGCTTAAGTACCTGACTGGTCTGGATTGTGGCCAATCAGGGAGCTCAAAAACCGGACTAAGTTACCATGGCGATCAGACGCCGTGGTTCTATACTCAGTATAAACAGGAAATACAATCATGCATCATCCTATACAGATGCCAGCATATAAGCGCATAGCAAATCGGTGCATATTAAAAATGGATGGAAAAACATTCTATTAGTAAAACTCAGGATAAAACCGTGGTGGGCATCAGCACACTGGGAACGGGAGCTGACATCTTATGTGCAGCAATGTCTCAAAGTTGATTTTAACACAAAATCATTAGTAAACGAACCAAATGGTGCAACAGCAGTACATATGGGATACTGTAAATATATTCATACTGAATTGAGTAAGTTGGCAAAATATTTAGATAAATAAATAAATAAAGTTAAATATGGTTAAATAGATATAAGCCATACAAAATGAGATATGTGATGGAACAACACTCAGAGGGATTTCGGGGATTTTTTCTATATTTTAAAAAAACATATAAAAAAATATATATATAAAAAAATACATATATATTAAAAATTTAGAAGATTAAAAAATATATATATATATTAAAATATGTCAAGACCCACAAGGAAGAATATATATATAAAAAAATATATATATATATAAAAATATTAAAATATTAAGACATGATAAAACCCACAAGAGAAAATAAATCATAATAAAAATACACATAGAGCTATGTGCATTTTAAAACGCTTAAAAAAGAACGTTTTTAAAATAGTGGTGCACTAATTAGATATTAATTGTAGATATATATACATAAGACAAATTTTTTAGGACTCCTTTATACCAATCCCCCATAAATAACTAAATGGGGAGAGTATGTGTAGACCAAAGAACATATATATAAAAAAATATATATATAAAAAATAAATATATATAATAAAAAAAAATATATATATATATATATATATATATATAAAAATACACATAATAGGAGAAATCCAGGGAATTTTCAGGTTATGTTGCTCTATGAGAGATTATATAGATTATAGAAGACAGTCATGCTTAATAGTCGCTGATAAAGCAGTTGATATCTAAATCCACATTTAACCCTTTAGGCGAAAGCGTGTCTACAAGGCAAATCCATTCTGTCTCTCTCTTAGAAAGTTCCCGCACCTGGTTGCATCCTCTCCATGATGGGTTGAGATGATCAATGCCCCAGAATTGTAGACCCGACGGGTCTTGATTGTGGTGTAACTTAAAATGTAACGACAGATTATGATCTTTGTAGCCTAGTTTGATATTAGCAATGTGTTCTGCAATCCTGATCCTCAATAGTCTCTTTGTCCGGCCTATGTAAATCAAATTGCATGGGCATTGAATCGCATACACTACGTAGGCTGTGTTACATGTAATGAAGTCCTTAATTTTAAATTGTCTATTATTGGTAGTAGACGTGAATGATTCGAGTGCTCTCAATGGGTGGGCCACTTCTCTGCAGGGTTTGCATTTTCTACAAGAGAAAAAGCCGTCCCTATCCCAGAAAGTAGGGTGTTTGGATGGGGGATCTATAACTTTCTTGACGATCTTGTCCGCAAAACTCGGTGCCCTTCTATAAATAAAACTGGGTATCTCAGGCAAGGACGGTTTTAGGATTTTGTCCATGAGAAGAATATGCCAATGTGTGTGGAATATGTTTTCAACTTCCTTGAATTGATTGTGGAACCCTGAGATAAAGCTCCATTCCTGGGTATTTTTAGTTGTGGTACCAGGAGGTTTATCTTCCAATAACGTGATTCTTGGGGTCGCAGCTATATCCTTGATGGTTTTATCCAAGTATATTCCTTTATATCCTTTCTCTTCAAATTTCTTTTTTATTATTAGTGATTGGATGTCAAAATCTGTGTCCTTGGTGCAATTCCTTCGAATCCTAGTGAATTGCCCTTTAGGAATATTTCTCAGCCACAAAGGGTGGTGGCCACTTTGTGTTGGTAAATAACTGTTAGAGTCAGTTGGCTTAAAAAAGACTCTAGTGTGCAGTTTATTACTTTCTTTAAAAATATTGACGTCTAAAAAATTAATGCTTGAGTCACTTATCTCGCTTGTTAGGACAATATTATTAGTGTTGCGATTCAGTTCATCAATGAATTGTTGTAACGAGGTCCGAGAGCCTGACCAGATAAAAAACAGGTCATCAATATATCTTTTATAAAAGATCAAATTATCTGGTTTAAAAGCAAAAATCCTTTTATCTTCCCACTCCCCCATAAAAAGATTAGCGATGCTGGGTGCAAATTTAGCACCCATGGCTACGCCTCTTTTCTGTTGATAAAAACACCCATTATACCAAAAATAGTTGTGGCTTAAACTAAAATCAAGAGCATGTCTTAAAAACAATTTATGTTTGATGTCTTCCCTCTGGCATAAGGCCCAATTCAGAGCTAACAGGGCGTCGTCATGCTGGATAATAGTGTAGAGGGACGAGACATCCGCCGTAACTAAGAATACTTCTTGATCATTAGTAAAAGAGATGTTTTCAAGTTGTTGTAATAGGCTCTTTGTATCTCTTAAGTACGCCTTTGTTTGTACAACACTCTTCTGTAGGAAGACATCAAGATATTGGCCCATGCGTGAAGAGACTGAACCGATACTGTTGACAATGGGTCTGCCTGGGGGACACTGGACATTTTTGTGTATCTTCGGCAATGTGTATATAGTTGGGATACGGCTGGTACTTGGATTGAGATACTTCATCTCTTTTGTGTTAAGTACTCCCATTGACACACCCATTTGCACAAGGACATCCAAATCTTTTACGTATTGCATAGTTGGGTCTTTTTCTAGTTTTCTGTATGTGTCTTCATCATTCAGCATCTCCATTAATTGGTTGTGGTAAAACTCTTTGGTTAAGATCACCACCCCTCCTCCTTTGTCCGCTGGTCGGATAATGATGTCTTTCCTTTCTTCTAGGGATTTAATCCCTTCCTGAATATGTCTTGGATTCACATCTTTTTTTGGGATGATTTTTTCAAGATCTCTTAAAACCAGATTTTTAAAAACATCTATTTGTTGGTTGGCTCCGTTTAGTGGATTAAAAAGAGATTTGTTGCGTAAGCCACTATTCATCTGTACAGAGGCGATACCTGTACTGGGTTGAGAGCTCTTATTTAAAAAGTATTTCTTAGTATTAATCTTACGTATATATTTATGTATATCTATAAAAGTGTCAAATTTGTTTATCGGTCTTTTTAGGCCACATTTCAGCCCTAAATTTAAAATGTTGGTTTCTTTGTGGGTTAAAACAGTATCTGTTAAATTAAAAATTCCTCCTAGTCCTTTTCCCTCCTTCTTTTTCTGGAGCTTTCGTCCGGCTCTGCAGCCACGTGCTCTTCTCTCCTTTGTCCATAATAGTTGTGGTTCTCCTCCCAATAGGGGTGTTCCCTCCACTGGGCATGTTGCGTGGGCATAGGCATTGGGGGTCTCCCTCTTTGGGGTGGGTATCCCCGGCCTCGTTTTTGCCAACCCCGTCCCCTCCCTAAAAAAGGACGCGGGGATTGTTGTCTATTTTGGTATTCGTATTGACTCAGGGGTTCATATTTATTGTGTGTGGGAACCTTATAATGATAGTTTTGTGCAGATGATCTTTGTGAGTTTGGACCTCTTCCTCCTCTCGGTGGATATCCTTTTCCTCCAAAATTGTCATGGCGGATAGGTGTAGAGCAGTCCATGGGTGGTTGTGATATTGTGGCTCGTTCTGAGGGTCCTGCATTGGTAGTGTCCATATTAGGTGTCGGTCTCAGAGGAATATTGTCTCTTGGAGCCTGTTCTGTGTTCCTAACAATCGGAAGTTGCCCTCTTGGTTGTTGCCATAAATATATTGATCCGGTTTGGAAGTCACCCATATCTCTATGATACTTCTTAATTTTTTTCTTTTGTGTATCCTTATCGACTTTCTCTAATTTCTTTTTTATACGAATATTAAAGTCTATCACCTGTTGGGAGTCTTTAATGGGCTCAAGTTGTGTTTTTAGTTCGTTAATTCTGTTTTCCAGCTTGGCCATTTTTGTGCGTTTTCTTTTTAAAATCAATTCTTGTAATTTAAAACCCATATTGTTAAAAAATTCGAGCCATTCTTTTGTAGATTCTATGTCGTCTAGGCCATCTTGGGGTACTACTTCCCATCTTAGGCTTCTAACAATGATTTTTTCTTTTAGATATTGTTCCAGTGTGCAGATGTCCCACCACGTTCTAACCTGCTTTTCTAAAACATTTCCCAGGGTGATTAATACCCCATTATAATTAGCTTGGACCGCAGTCTGTTCATTTATACAAAAAATGCTATTAACATCAATTTGTCTGTTTGTTAGAAACTGTAGTGCATCCATAGCAGCTGAGAAAAAAGGAATAGCAAATATGAGCAGTAGAGTGTAGAATCAATGGCCTATAATTATACACTACTCAGCGCTGAATGCGTGTCCACAGTTAGAAACATACATCAGATGATATATGGTCAGATATAAATATAAATATTAAATACTTATAAATATCTTAAATTAATCTAAGCAGCTGTTTAAATGAAACAATTATATAAAGGTGATAGTATAAAATCAAACGTTGGTAATAGTGAGATAAAATACTAAAAACAGCGCTAAAACAGTGAGATAATTAAATCTTTCTGTGCAAAGTCCATGAATCTGTGTCATAAACAGTATTGTACTAGTAGATAGTCCTTGAGTGTTTCTGAGAAAGTAGTGCACAGTTCAATCGGTAGTGACTTTCCTTGTGATATATAGTGTATATAGTTGTATATCCAAGCACCGTTACTGACAGCTTCACCACGTGAGGCACTCTCCCCTCAGGGGGTTAAACTCACCGGAATGACAATTTAAACAGGCCTTAAGATATAAGGTATCACTATGGCTACCACTGCCCAGGACGCGTCACACATCCACCGTTATAAAGGGTCTGGTCTCTTCCTCAGATTTTAGGTATCAGCAACAAGGAATCAGGGGTTCAAAGGGGAATCAGCTCGCAATGATGGTCATAAAAAAACGGAGAGAATGGCATCCATAGCGTAATCCCGTTTTTATTTCACAACATTAAAAACAAATGAACCCTACAACTTCCCCTTTAAGAAAAAAACGTACAATAAGCATTCTTTAAAACAGCATGTAAAGTAATCACTTGCGTGTGGGGAATGGGTAGGTGGCAATCCTCCACTTGGCCACAGCAGCAGTAACGTTCCTCCTGGATCAGCGTGTGTGTGTCTCTGCTGACACTTCGCGTCACTTCCGGGTGGGTGGTTAGCGCTGGTGGAACGCAAACGACACTTCCGGTCAAACGTCGTGTAGGCCACGCCCTGACGCGTTTCGTCACTTCCTGACTTCAACAGAGGGCGTGGCTACACGACGTTCAGGCCGGCTTAAGTACCTGACTGGTCTGGATTGTGGCCAATCAGGGAGCTCAAAAACCGGACTAAGTTACCATGGCGATCAGACGCCGTGGTTCTATACTCAGTATAAACAGGAAATACAATCATGCATCATCCTATACAGATGCCAGCATATAAACGCATAGCAAATCGGTACATATTAAAAATGGATGGAATAACATTCTATTAGTCAAACTCAGGATAAAACCGTGGTAGGCATCAGCACACTGGGAACGGGAGCTGACATCTTATGTGCAGCAATGTCTCAAAGTTGATTTTAACACTAAATCATTAGTAAACGAACCACATGGTGCAACGGCAGTACATATGGGATATAGTAAATATATTCATACTGAATTGAGTAAGTTGGCAAAATATTTAGATAAATAAATAAAAAATAAGTTAAATATGGTTAAATAGATATAAGCCATACAAAATGAGATATGTGATGGAACAACACTCAGAGGGATTTCGGGGATTTTTTCTATGTATTAAAAAAACATATAAAAAAATATATATATAAAAAAATACACATATATTAAAAATTTAGAAAATTAAGAAATATATATATATATATAATATGTAGAATAATATATATAAAAAAATATATATATATATATATATATATTAAAATATTAAGACATGATAAAAACCCACAAGAGAAAATAAATCATAATAAAAATACACATAGGACTCCTTTATACCAATCCCCCATAAATAACTAAATGGGGAGAGTATGTGTAGACCAAAGAACATATATAAAAAAATATATATATATAAAAAAAATATATAAAATATATATACATAAAAAAAATATATATATATATATATATATAAGATATAAAAATACACATAATAGGAGAAATCCAGGGAATTTTCAGGTTATGTTGCTCTATGAGAGATTATATAGATTATAGAAGACAGACATGCTTAATAGTCGCTGATAAAGCAGTTGATATCTAAATCCACATTTAATCCTTTAGGCGAGAGCGTGTCTACAAGGAAAATCCATTCTGTCTCTCTCTTAGAAAGTTCCCGCACCTGGTTGCATCCTCTCCATGATGGGTTGAGATGATCAATGCTCCAGAATTGTAGACCCGACGGGTCTTGATTGTGGTGTAACTTAAAATGTAACGACAGATTATGATCTTTGTAGCCTAGTTTGATATTAGCAATGTGTTCTGCAATCCTGATCCTCAATAGTCTCTTTGTCCGGCCTATGTAAATCAGATTGCATGGGCATTGAATCGCATACACTACGTAGGCTGTGTTACATGTAATGAAGTCCTTAATTTTAAATTGTCTATTATTGGTAGTAGACGTGAATGATTCGAGTGCTCTCAATGGGTGGGCCACTTCTCTGCAGGGTTTGCATTTTCTACAAGAGAAAAAGCCGTCCCTATCCCAGAAAGTGGGGTGTTTGGATGGGGGATCTATAACTTTCTTGACGATCTTGTCCGCAAAACTCGGTGCCCTTCTGTAAATAAAACTGGGTATCTCAGGCAAGGACGGTTTTAGGATTTTGTCCATGAGAAGAATATGCCAATGTGTGTGGAATATGTTTTCAACTTCCTTGAATTGATTGTGGAACCCTGAGATGAAGCTCCATTCCTGGGTATTTTTAGTTGTGGTACCAGGAGGTTTATCTTTCAATAACGTAATTCTTGGGGTCGCAGCTATATCCTTGATGGTTTTATCCAAGTATATTCCTTTATATCCTTTCTCTTCAAATTTCTTTTTTATTATTAGTGATTGGATGTCAAAATCTGTGTCCTTGGTGCAATTCCTTCGAATCCTAGTAAATTGCCCTTTAGGAATATTTCTCAGCCACAAAGGGTGGTGGCCACTTTGTGTTGGTAAATAACTGTTAGAGTCAGTTGGCTTAAAAAAGACTCTAGTGTGCAGTTTATTACTTTCTTTAAAAATATTGACGTCTAAAAAGTTAATGCTTGAGTCACTTATCTCGCTTGTTAGGACAATATTATTAGTGTTGTGATTCAGTTCATCAATGAATTGTTGTAGCGAGGTCCGAGAGCCTGACCAGATAAAAAACAGGTCATCAATATATCTTTTATAAAAGATCAAGTTATCTGGTTTAAAAGCAAAGATCCTTTTATCTTCCCACTCCCCCATAAAAAGATTAGCGATGCTCGGTGCAAATTTAGCACCCATGGCTACGCCTCTTTTCTGTTGATAAAAACACCCATTATACCAAAAATAGTTGTGGCTTAAACTAAAATCAAGAGCATGTCTTAAAAACAATTTATGTTTGTGTTTGATGTCTTCCCTCTGGCATAAGGCCCAATTCAGAGCTAACAAGGCGTCGTCATGCTGAATAATAGTGTAGAGGGACGAGACATCCGCCGTAACTAAGAATACTTCTTGATCATTAGTAAAAGAGATGTTTTCAAGTTGTTGTAATAGGCTCTTTGTATCTCTTAAGTACGCCTTTGTTTGTACAACACTCTTCTGTAGGAAGACATCAAGATATTGGCCCATGCGTGAAGAGACTGAACCGATACTGTTGACAATGGGTCTGCCTGGGGGACACTGGATTTTTGTGTATCTTCGGCAATGTGTATATAGTTGGGATACGGCTGGTACTTGGATTGAGATACTTCATCTCTTTTGTGTTAAGAACTCCCATTGACACACCCATGACAGTATCTCAATCCAAAGTCCACCGGATAATGATGTCTTTCCTTTCTTCTAGGGATTTAATCCCTTCCTGAATATGTCTTGGATTCACATCTTTTTTTGGGTATCCCAACTATATACACATTGCCGAAGATACACAAAAATGTCCAGTGTCCCCCAGGCAGACCCATTGTCAACAGTATCGGTTCAGTCTCTTCACGCATGGGCCAATATCTTGATGTCTTCCTACAGAAGAGTGTTGTACAAACAAAGGCGTACTTAAGAGATACAAAGAGCCTATTACAACAACTTGAAAACATCTCTTTTACTAATGATCAAGAAGTATTCTTAGTTACGGCGGACGTCTCGTCCCTCTACACTATTATCCAGCATGACGACGCCCTGTTGGCTCTGAATTGGGCCTTATGCCAGAGGGAAGACATCAAACACAAACATAAATTGTTTTTAAGACATGCTCTTGATTTTAGTTTAAGCCACAACTATTTTTGGTATAATGGGTGTTTTTATCAACAGAAAAGAGGCGTAGCCATGGGTGCTAAATTTGCACCCAGCATCGCTAATCTTTTTATGGGGGAGTGGGAAGATAAAAGGATTTTTGCTTTTAAACCAGATAATTTGATCTTTTATAAAAGATATATTGATGACCTGTTTTTTATCTGGTCAGGCTCTCGGACCTCGTTACAACAATTCATTGATGAACTGAATCGCAACACTAATAATATTGTCCTAACAAGCGAGATAAGTGACTCAAGCATTAATTTTTTAGACGTCAATATTTTTAGAGAAAGTAATAAACTGCATACTAGAGTCTTTTTTAAGCCAACTGACTCTAACAGTTATTTACCAACACAAAGTGGCCACCACCCTTTGTGGCTGAGAAATATTCCTAAAGGGCAATTCACTAGGATTCGAAGGAATTGCACCAAGGACACAGATTTTGACATCCAATCACTAATAATAAAAAAGAAATTTGAAGAGAAAGGATATAAAGGAATATACTTGGATAAAACCATCAAGGAGATAGCTGCGACCCCAAGAATCACGTTATTGGAAGATAAACCTCCTGGTACCACAACTAAAAATACCCAGGAATGGAGCTTTATCTCAGGGTTCCACAATCAATTCAAGGAAGTTGAAAACATATTCCACACACATTGGCATATTCTTCTCATGGACAAAATCCTAAAACCGTCCTTGCCTGAGATACCCAGTTTTATTTATAGAAGGGCACCGAGTTTTGCGGACAAGATCGTCAAGAAAGTTATAGATCCCCCATCCAAACACCCTACTTTCTGGGATAGGGACGGCTTTTTCTCTTGTAGAAAATGCAAACCCTGCAGAGAAGTGGCCCACCCATTGAGAGCACTTGAATCATTCACGTCTACCACCAATAACAGACAATTTAAAATTAAGGACTTCATTACATGTAACACAGCCTACGTAGTGTATGCGATTCAATGCCCATGCAATTTGATTTACATAGGCCGGACAAAGAGACTATTGAGGATCAGGATTGCTGAACACATTGCTAATATCAAACTAGGCTACAAAGATCATAATTTGTCGTTACATTTTAAGTTACACCACAATCAAGACCCGTCGGGTCTACAATTCTGGGGCATTGATCATCTCAACCCATCATGGAGAGGATGCAACCAGGTGCGGGAACTGTCTAAGAGAGAGACAGAATGGATTTTCCTTGTAGACACGCTTTCGCCTAAAGGGTTAAATGTGGATTTAGATATCAACTGCTTTATCAGCGACTATTAAGCATGTCTGTCTTCTATAATCTATATAATCTCTCATAGAGCAACATAACCCGAAAATTCCCTGGATTTCTCCTACTATGTGTATTTTTATATCTTATATATATATATATATTTTTTATGTATATATTTTTTATTTTTTTTATATATATATTTTTTTTTTATATATATGTTCTTTAGTCTACACATATTCTCCCCATTTAGTTATTTATGGGGGATTGGTATAAAGGAGTCCTAAAAAATTTGTCTTATGTATATATATCTACAATTAACATCTAATCAGTGTACCACTATTTTAAAACGTTCTTTTTTAAGCGTTTTAAAATACACATAGCTCTATGTGTATTTTTATTATGATTTATTTTCTCTTGTGGGTTTTTAACATGTCTTAATATTTTTAATATTTTAATATATATATATATTTTTTTTATATATATATTCTTCCTTGTGGGTCTTGACATATTTTAATATATATATATATTTTTTAATTTTAATTTTCTAAATTTTTAATATATTTTTATGTATATTTTTTTTTTATATATATTTTTTTTATATGTTTTTTTAATATATAGAAAAAATCCCCGAAATCCCTCTGAGTGTGGTTCCATCACATATCTCATTTTGTATGGCTTACATTTATTTAACTATATTTATTTATTTATTTATCTAAATATTTTGCCAACTTACTCAATTCAGTATGAATATATTTACAGTATCCCATATGTACTGCTGTTGCACCATTTGGTTCGTTTACTAATGATTTTGTGTTAAAATCAACTTTGAGACATTGCTGCACATAAGATGTCAGCTCCCGTTCCCAGTGTGCTGATGCCCACCACGGTTTTATCCTGAATTTTACTAATAGAATGTTATTCCATCCATTTTTAATATGTACCGATTTGCTATGCGCTTATATGCTGGCATCTGTATAGGATGATGCATGACTGTATTTCCTGTTTATACTGAGTATAGAACCACGGCGTCTGATCGCCATGGTAACTTAGTCCGGTTTTTGAGCTCCCTGATTGGCCACAATCCAGACCAGTCAGGTACTTAAATCGGCCTGAACGTCGTGTAGCCACGCCCTCTGTTGAAGTCAGGAAGTGACGAAACGCGTCAGGGCGTGGCCTACACGACGTTTGACCGGAAGTGTCGTTTGCGTTCCACCAGCGCTAACCACCCACCCGGAAGTGACGCGAAGTGTCAGCAGAGACACACACACGCTGATCCAGGAGGAACGTTACTGCTGCTGTGGCCAAGTGGAGGATTGCCACCTACCCATTCCCCACACGCAAGTGATTACTTTACATGCTGTTTTAAAGAATGCTTATTGTACGTTATTTTCTTAAAGGGGAAGTTGTAGGGTTCATTTGTTTTTAATGTTGTGAAATAAAAACGGGATTACGCTATGGATGCCATTCTCTCCGTTTTTTTATGACCATCATTGCGAGTTGATTCCCCTTTGAACCCCTGATTCCTTGTTGCTGATACCTAAAATCTGAGGAAGAGACCAGACCCTTTATAACGGTGGATGTGTGACGTGTCCTGGGCAGTGGTAGCCATAGTGATACCCCATATCTTAAGGCCTGTTTAAATTGTCATTCCGGTGAGTTTAACCCCCTGAGGGGAGAGTGCCTCACGTGGTGAAGCTGTCTGTAACGGTGCTTGGATATACAACTATATACACTATATATCACAAGGAAAGTCACTACCGATTGAACTGTGCACTACTTTCTCAGAAACACTCAAGGACTATCTACTAGTACAATACTGTTTATGACACAGATTCATGGACTTTGCACAGAAAGATTTAATTATCTCACTGTTTTAGCGCTGTTTTTAGTATTTTATCTCACTATTACCAACGTTTGATTTTATACTATCACCTTTATATAATTGTTTCATTTAAACAGCTGCTTAGATTAATTTAAGATATTTATAAGTATTTAATATTTATATTTATATCTGACCTTATATCATCTGATGTATGTTTCTAACTGTGGACACGCATTCAGCGCTGAGTAGTGTATAATTATAGGCCATTGATTCTATTCCTTTTTTCTCAGCTGCTATGGATGCACTACAGTTTCTAACAAACAGACAAATTGATGTTAATAGCATTTTTTGTATAAATGAACAGACTGCGGTCCAAGCTAATTATAATGGGGTATTAATCACCCTGGGAAATGTTTTAGAAAAGCAGGTTAGAACGTGGTGGGACATCTGCACACTGGAACAATATCTAAAAGAAAAAATCATTGTTAGAAGCCTAAGATGGGAAGTAGTACCCCAAGATGGCCTAGACGACATAGAATCTACAAAAGAATGGCTCGAATTTTTTAACAATATGGGTTTTAAATTACAAGAATTGATTTTAAAAAGAAAACGCACAAAAATGGCCAAGCTGGAAAACAGAATTAACGAACTAAAAACACAACTTGATAATCCCGCGGGATAGTCCCTTCGTGTGTACGCGGCATATGAGTGTCTGGTTAAAGCTTATAGGAGGAGTTTTCATTCTACTATGACTGTCCTATGAGGCTGCAGGACCCCTGACCCCCTGTTTGGACAGTACCGATTGACCCTGTGCAGATCACACGCACTCTCCCAAGAAAAAACAAAAAAAACAAACAAACTCTCTAGCAACACACACCAAACTGAGCATGTGCAGAGTGCCCCCAAGGCTCAGTTCTATCAGGAGATGGATTTTGGACTGTGGAAGACGGGGAGGATCAGAGAAGACAAAAAATTTGTCTGAATTTTAATTCAGAACGAAACGAACCGCACATGTCTAGCGAGAACCTTTTTCAAAGTTGCTGTGACATGAGTTGAGGCTATGTGAACAGTTCCATTGCCGACAATGGGGTGCGACTTGTCATGTGATTTGGAACTGTCAAATCACTATGGTGTGATCGGAGGCTTAAGGTGTCTGTATTCACAAGGCTCCTGAAGCACCACTGGCAGACTACCCTCTCCGTGATACCAGACCAGATGCACTGTAGACTCTCCCTCTGTCAGCTATGGTAGGACCAGGGTTAGCCACACAGACTTCAGGCCCTCAGGGCGCCCGCCTGAGGCCACATGGCAGAAAGTGTCGAGGGAGGCAACACCTCTCCCCCAGTCTGCTGCAATCCTCTGCCAGGAAAGAGCCCATGTGCTCTTTCACACTGGTGTGATGCGGGAAACCCTGTGAATCCAGTGCGGATTCCCGCATCACACCTGAACCACCGACAGTTCACACTGCCCTCTGAGAACCGCTGCGGGTGTCAATACAAAGTTAACCACTTCAGCCCCGGAAGATTTGGCTGCTGAATGACCAGGCCATTTTTTGCGATTCGCCACTGCGTCGTTTTAACTGACAATTGCGCAGTCCTGCGATGCTGTACCCAAACAAAAATTGACGCATTTTTTTTCCCACAAAATAGAGATTTATTTTGGTGATATTTGATCGCCTCTGCGGTTTTTATTTTTTGCGCTATAAACAAAAAACAAAACAAAAAAGAAGTGCGACAATTTTGAAAAAAGAACACAATATTTTTAAACTTTTTGCTATAATAAATATCCCCAAAAATATTTAAAAAAATGTTTTTTAACCTCAGTTTAGGCCGATATATATTCTTCTACATATTTTTTGGTAAAAAAAAAAAAAAAAAAAAAAAAAAAATCGCAATAAGCGTATATTGATTGGTTTGCGCAAAAGTTATAGCGTCTACAAAATAGGGTATTCATTTTTTTTTACTAGTAATGGCTGCGATTTTTATCAGGGCTGCGACATTATGGTGGACACATCAGACACTTTTGACCCATTTATGGGGCCATTGGCATTTATACAGCGATCAGTGCTATAAAAATGCACTGATTACTGGAAAAATGTCACTGGCAGGGAAGGGGTTAACACTAGGGGGCGATCAAGGGGTTAACTGTGTTCCTTGTTTGTGTTTCTAACTGTAGGGGGAGGGGACTGACTAGAGGAAGTGACGGATCATGGGTTCCGAGCTAATAGGAAGTCACGATCTGTCGCGCCTCTCAGAACAGAACAGGGATGAGTGTGTTTACATACACTCATCCCTGTTCTGCCTCTCGTGCCGCGATCACTCGTGGCCCGAGGTCATCGGCACCGTCGGCCACAAGCATCGGCACCCCCACTGTGCAGTGGGCACATGCCTCCTATCCTGATCCCGCGAGTATACGTATAGCTACGACGGCTCACGGGATCGCGCCGACCTGCCGCAGTAAAATTATGGCGGCTGGTCAGCAAGCGGTTAATGACATCCCCAGATCAGTTCGCAGATCGCAGTGCAATCTGTGAATTTGGACAGGAATCGGATCGCATGGGTATGAACACCCATGCGATCCGATTCTGGCGCAGACAAAAAAAAAGGGTCCTGCACGATTTTGGTCCGTATGCGATGCAAATTCAGCTATACAATCTGTATGGCTGAATTTGCATTGCACAGACATTGCATGTGATCTGCACAGCAGTGTGGTGTGAATCACATGCGATGTTTGACATTGCTATAATGTGAACTCAGCCTAAGACTGGGATGCCGTTAAAGTTCATGTAAAGGCAGGTGTCCCAATACTTTTGACAATATATTGTAAGTGAACCCAGCCTTAGTGATTGTTAGTGTCTTTCCTGCAATAAACAACTGCCTGCTCACAGTTTTTTAACTACTTGCCGCCCGCGCTATAGCCGAAAGACAGCCGCAGAGAGGGCCTTAATTGCCGGGAGAGCGTCCATGGACGTCCTCCCAAGCAAGTGCAGTCTGCGCGACTCTGCAGGGCGCGCTCTGCAATCACAAAGTCTATGAGACTCGGCTGATCACAGATCCGAGTAAGGGGTCGATCCCGGCCCCTTACCACGTGCTCAGCTGTCAGCCAATGACGGCTAATCACGTTATGTAAACAGAAGCTCGAGCATCGGCTTCTGTCAGAGGGACATCGGTCCCTCACTCAGAAAGCCGCGGCTGTGCCCACCAGTGTCACCTGCCAGTGCCCACTGTGCCACCTACCAGTGCCACCTATCAGTACCCACCAGTGCCACCTACCAGTGCCCACAGTGCCACCTATCAATGCCCACCAGTGCTGCCAATCAATGCCCATCAGTGTCTAATAATCAGTGCCACAGATTAGTGCTGCCTATCAGTGTCACCTACCAGTGCCCATCAGTGCCACCCATCAGTGATCATCAGTGCCACCTACCAGTGCCGCTTATCAGTGCCACCTATCAGTGCCACATATCAGTGCCACCCAGTGCCACCTATCAGTGCCCATTAGTGCCCATCAGTACTGCCTATCAGTGCCCATCAGCACAGCCTATCAGTGCCCATCAGTGCAGCCTCATCAGCGCACATTAGTGAAGGAGAAAAAATTACTTTTTTCAAAATTTTATAACAATCTATAAAAACTGTTTTTTTAAAAAAAAAATCGGTCCCTTTTTGTTTTATTTAGCAAAAAATAAAAAACCCAGCACCAATTAAATACCACCAAAAGAAAGCTCTCTGTGAAAAAAAATATAAAAATGTAATTTATGTAAATTGTAGCATAACCGCGACATTGTCATTTAAAGAGTGACACTGCTGAAAGCTGAAAATTGGTCTGGGCAGGAAGGGGGTTTAAGTGCCCAGTAAGCAAGTGGTTAATGGTTACCTCCAGGGCCCATTCACACCACAACACACATAAAAACGCACCTGCAGTCAACTGGGATTTGTCACGTCTTTATGTGCGTTTATATGTGTATTTCCATGCTTTTTTTGCACGTTTTTTTCTGCATAGTCCTTTTCTAAAAGTCATCTTTCCTCTAACCTAGCTGTTGTAGGTGAGAGGTGCGTTGCGTTGACACCCGTTTATGTGCATTCCTGTGCGATATTATGCAAACGTGGAATCTGGAATGCAGATAAATACGGCACTCTGGTGTGAAGATGACACATAGAAAATGATTGTTTTCTATGTGTCATTGCAGTTACCTGCGTTCATCCACAAAAAAAAACACAGGTAAGTGCACATAGTGTCAACGGCTCTAAGTTCTGCTTTCACTTCGCAAACAGAACAAGAAGCAAAGGACATGAGATCTCTTTTAGGTCTGGTAATTATGAGCAGCATACCTAAATAAATTTGACTCTTGCCGCTTTCCAACTGTCAGCACTGCGTTAATCTGTGAAGCAGAATTACCTGTGGTGATCTCGAGTCTGATCCCCTGTATAGTCACTGCTGATAGAAGACATGTCTGCTTGTAGCTGACTCTTCCTACTTTTTTCAGTCTTTGCTCCACAGGTCATGTGATGTGATGACGCTGCAGTCACGTGACCCTGCTAGAGAACAGACGAGGAGAAACAATGCACAGCCAACATTATAACCGATCGTTATCAGCCTGCGTCCTGTATGAGTCAATTCACTAAAGCGGCACACAAATGTGTGATTTTCCATTCGTTATCTGCAAATGTTTATGATTGAAAATTATTACTATACAGGATTTATATAGCGCCAACAGTTTACATAGCGCTTTACAACTTGAGGGTAGACAGTACAAATACAATACACTAACAACATGCCGATCGGGCCATAGCTGAAAGATGGCTACAGTGCGGTCGGCTTATGTGCGGGAACATCCGTACAGTGGCGTAGCGTGGGTTGTCAGCGGCTGGGGCAAGGATAGTAATTTTGCTAGTAATTTGCGCCCCCTAACCTGCGGACTTTTAGCACTCCCCGAGTCCCTTCCCTCCCTACAATAATACTGACCAGCCTGATTCCAACACTGACCACTACACTGACCAACCTGATTCCTACACTGACCAACCCGATTCCTACACTGACTTATACACTGACCAACCTGATTCCTACACTGACCAATACACTGACCAACCTGATTCCTACACTGACCAATACACTGACCAACCTGATTCCTACACTGACCAATACACTGACCAACCTGATTCCTACACTGACCTATACACTGACCAACCTGATTCCTACACTGACCACTACACTGACCAACCTGATTCCTACACTGACCAATACACTGACCAACCTGATTCCTACACTGACCTATACACTGACCAACCTGATTCCTACACTGACCAATACACTGACCAACCTGATTCCTAAACTGACCACTACACTGACCAACCTGATTCCTACACTGACCAATACACTGACCAACCTGATTCCTACACTGACCAATACACTGACCAACCTGATTCCTAAACTGACCACTACACTGACCAACCTGATTCCTACACTGACCAATACACTGACCAACCTGATTCCTATACTGACCAACCTGATTCCTACACTGACCAATGCACTGACCAACCTGATTCCAACACTGACCACTACACTGACCAACCTGATTCCTATACTGACCACTACACTGACCAACCTGATTCCTATACTGACCATTACACTGTCCACTACTCTGTTTACTACCCATTACACTGTCCACTACACTATACTGACCACTATACTGTCCACTACACTAACCATTACACTGTACACTACACTGACCACTACACTGCACTAACAACTATACTGTCCACTCCACTACACTGACCACTATACGGTCCACTACACTGACCACTATACTGTCCACTACACTACACTGACCGCTATACTGCCCACTACACTAACCACTATACAGTCCACTACACTACACTGACCACTATACTATTCACTACGCTGACCACTATACTATACTGTCCACTACACTACACTGTCCACTATATTACACTGACCACTATACTGTCCACTACACTAAACTGACCACTACACTATACTGTCCACTACACTACACTGACCACTATACTGTCCACTACACTAACCATTACACTGTACACTACACTGACCACTATACTGTCCACTACACTGACCACTATACTGGCCAGCCCCACTCCTGCACATGACCCCCATACGCCCAATTACAGGGTGCCAGACACTGAATATGGTGGCCAGAACACGGGGGACACAGGAAATTGAAATTATGGAGGCAGCCAGTAGTGACACACACTGGCGCAGAAATTCGCCCTCCTAAATATTGCGCCCGGGGCCACGGCCCCCTCCGTACCCCCCACACTACGCCACTGCATTTGCATCACGGATCACAGTTTACCACGTGATCTCTCCGTCAAATGACGGCGCATCACTTGTAAACAAACCTCTCTCCCCTCGCTGTACCGATCGGTACAGTGTGAGAGGAGAGAGGGAAAGATTGTTTGCAGCACTGTGGGCACTACAGATCCAGCCCACAGCGCTGCTCAGTGCCCATACTCTGCCAGTACTCTGTCATACTAAAGCCTCATACACACGATCGGACCGTGGACCAACTTTCCTGTGGATTTTTGTCCAAAGGGCGTTGGCCCCAAGTTGGTATTGCATACACACGGCAGGACTTTTTCAGCCAACTTGCACCGAAACACTTGGTTTTTCTGCTCTTTACCGCCACCTTTGGTCAACTTCTGTATTGTTGTCTGATCTTTTGCATTGGTTCTGCATTGGTTTGTACAAAAGTCCGTTGGTTTTGTGTACACACGGTCGGACTTTGGTCCATCGGACTTTTGTTGGCAGAAAGTTGGTCCGTTCGCACAGCCAACAAAAGTCAGATGAAACCTGGAAAAAGTTGGTCCGATGGAGCGTACACACGGTCGAATGTTGGTCCAAAACAGCTAATTTGCATGTTGGTTGTCAAAAAGTCCGATCGTGTGTATGAGGCTCATGCAATACTCTGCAATACTCTGCAAGACTCTGCAATACTATGCAATACTCTGCCAATACTCGCCAATAAGCTGCAATAAATAAATGCAGAAACAAAGAATTTTTTATTTTATTTTTTGATTTATAGCGCAAAAAATAAAAAACCCAGCTTTGATTAAATACCACCAAAAGAAAGCTCTATTTGTGTGAAAAAGGGACAAACATTTCATATGGGTACAGTGTTGCATGACTGAGTAATTGTCATTCAAAGTGTGAGAGCACACAAAGATGAAAATTGGTCTGGTTAGGAAGGGGGTTTAAGTGCTCAGTGGTCAAGTGGTTAATACAGTAGGAATCAGAGGGCCTTGAGCCTTAAGAGCTTACAATTTAAAAATGAATAGTCCTCAGGACCAATAGAGAGGGTGATGTGCCGTTCACAGCATAAGAGCTCATTTACACAAGTTCCACAGTGGATCGCTTTTCAGAGGGTGTTTAATAGGCGGTGAGGAGGCATTACATACCTCCCAACTTTTTGAGATGGCAATGAGGGACACCTATTATCAAAAGTATGTAGACATAGGACACACCCCCTGCCACGCCCCCTTAAAGGAGAATTCTACAAAAAAAAAAAAAGGATTCGTTAAACCCACATGTGTTTTTTTTAGAACTACTATTCTTATACTGGCTTTTGAAATTTACAAATGCAGCAATGTCGAACTTTTAACACTTTTTAGCACTGGGAAATACTTTTTTGAAGGATAAAAAGTGCATTTTATATACAACTTTATACGGTAGATCAGACCAAAATGAGGGACAAACGAGGAGGAAAGAGGGACAGAGGGATATTACTCCAAATCAGGCACAGTCCCTCGAAATCTGGGACAGTTGGGAGCTATGGCATTATGTTGCATCCTCACTACCTGTTTTAACCGAGAGAGTAAAACACCGCTCCAGGTGAGTCTCCACAGTTCCCACCGCACACTGATGGGTGCTGGTCCTTCTGCATCAAAAAAAACTTTAATCAGTGGTCAATAAACACATTAAAAAAAAAATAAACTTTAATCAGCTGTCAAAATTTTTTTTTTCAAAAAATAAAAACTTTAATCAGTGCTCAATAAACACATTTTCTTTGGGTAACGATGGACCTTGCGTTGAGCCTACATTGCATATGCAGATCAATGGGACACAGTGTGAATGAGCCCTAATATTAGAGTTGCCACCTCATCCCTTTAAACCCGAACACAAATGAATTACAAGGCTAATTTAATGCAGATAAGGCACCAAGTGAGTTTAATTAGCACCTTAATCAGCCACAGAACCTGTGTAATTAATATGTGTTTGGGTTTTAAAGGGATGAGGCGGCAACCCTACCTAATATGCACTGATCCCTAATGTGCATGTATCAATATTTTACCACTGATTACCATTTTATTTATTTATTTTTAAATGTGTTTATTGACCGCTGATTGCCCCAAAGAAAGTAGCTATGAATAGGTATAGCACGTGGTGGTAAACAGTGGGTGTGGCCACTTGCTGACATCATCGCCCAGCCTCCCAGTGATGCTGAACTTGCCACCAGACAGCCGCCCGCAGATCCTGGACGGCAACAGATTTGTGTGTGAATATCTCAGTTACTTGGGGAGCCACAGCCCGGTCTGAATAATGTGTGCGGGTTTCAGGGGGACTGAAACCTGGACACATAATTCAAAACCTGGACTGTCTGGGTGAATCCTGGACAAGTGGCAACCCTAGTGTTTGTCCTGCACATGAGGGCTCTGTCTAAAGGAGGGAATGGATGTGACTCGGCGGGTCCCAGGGCTGGGAAAGACACTAGACTAAGCAACATTCTATGGGGCAGGAGAAAGGGGCCAGCCGCGGATACTGATGGAGACTAAATAGTGGCTGCTGAAAGCTAGAGCAGTGCCTATCAGGACTGGTGTCACCCAGGGCATAGCAACGCCACTGGCTCCTTTCCCATACGTCTCCCGGCCGGCCTCTCAATGATGTCATGCTGGTGTCCTGCCGAGAAAGGTCCGCCCGGCGGATAAGGACCCCCCTGTACTGCACAGGCGCAGCGCTTGCGCAGTACAAAGGATTAGGGATCTTCCGAAAATTGCCGAAGCTAAACAGCTGGGAGTGAAGTGTACACCGCGCAGGCGCAGTCGATAGTATTGGATATTTTTTTTGTTGTAAAAAAAGCCATTCATTTCTTTAAAAATAGCGTGCAAACACGTGTATTTTTTTTTTAAAAGGAAACCTTAAATTTTCAGCTTACATGATATATATATATATATATATATATATATATATATATATATATATATATATATATATATATATATATATATTATTAATAAAAAATGTGGGCATTGGTTACAATAAGAATAATGACAAATCTGGCCCTTGGTTACAGACCCGCCCCTTACTTAGACACGCCTTGCAGAGTAGCGCGAGCATCGTCTCGTACACCGACATGTTAAGTGCGCCTGTGCACGGTGTACACTTCACTTGTAGCTGTTTAGCTTCGGCAATTTTAATATATATATATATATATATATATATATATATATATATATATATATATATATATATATATATATATATATATATATATATATATATATATATATATATATATATATATTACATTTTCCCGAAACTTTTGGCAAAATATGAAATATTACATGGACACAATATGCCTATCAGCAAATAGCTTGGGGTGTCTACTTTCCAAAAAGAGGTCATTTTGTGGGGGGGGGGGGGGGGGTTGAACTGTCCTGGCATTTAATGCCCAACATTAGAAGATTATGCCACACTCTTCTAACCACTTGAAGACAAAGCCCTTTCTGAAACTTTGTTTGCATGAAAAAATATTTATTTTTTGATAGAAAATTACTTTGAACCCCCAAACATTATATATATTTTTTAAAGCAAAGGCCCTACAATTTAAAATTGTGGGTGTTGCAATTTTTCTTTTCACACAGTATTTGCGCAACGATTTTTCAAATGAAATTTTTGGGGAAAAAAACACTTTTTGAATATTACTGCACTAAAACACACAAATGTTTGGTAAAATATAAAAGATGATCTTATGCCAAGTACATAGATACCAAACACGACATGTTTCGAAATTGCGCACAAACGTGCAGCGGCAACAAACTACATACATTTTTAAAAGCCTTTACAGGTTACCACTTTAAATTTACAGAGGAGGTCTACTGCTAGAATAACTGCCCTCGATCTGACGCTCGCGATAATACCTCACATGCGCGGTGCAACTGCTGTTTACATGACACGAGACAGACGCTTGCGTTCACCTTTGCGTGCGAGCACGGGGGGGACAGGGGTGCTTTATTTTTTTTATTATTTTTTTTGCTTTTTTATTTTATTTTTACACAGTTTTTTTTATTTCGCGTTTTATCAGTTTTATTGTTATCACAGGGAATGTAAATAGGATAGCAATTTTGTAACCCTTTTCCAATGTCTGCTTGAAAAAACTTGATAAATAACACGAGAAGAAAAGCCGACAGAAAGGAGGATCCGGCGCTGGCCTTTTAACCACTTCAGCCCCAGAGAATTTGACTGCTTAATGACCAGAGCACTTTTTACAATTTGGCACTGTGCTGTTTTAACTGGTAATTGCGCGGTCATGCAATGCTGTACCCAAGCTAAAAAAAAATTTTTTTCCCACTAATACAACTTTCTTTTGATGGTATTTGATTGCCTCTGCGATTTTTAAATTTTTAATTTTTTCTTGCGATATAAATGGAAAAAGATGAATAAAAATTATATTTTCTACTTTTTGTTATAAAAAAAAATGTATACAGCCACATGTCTTTGGTAAAAATAATAATATATGTATTGGTTTGCGCAAAAGTTATAGCATCTACAAACTAGGGTATATTTTCTGGAATTTACGCAGCTTTTAGTTTGACTGCCTATCTCATTTCTTGAGGTGCTAAAATGGCAGGGCAGTACAAACCCCCCAAAATGACCCAATTTTGGAAAGTAGACACCCCAAGGAAATTGCTGAGAGGAATGTTGAGCTGGACGGCCCTGCTAGCTCAGTGGGAGATCGCTCCGTTGATCCTCGCTGAGCCGGCAGATGACAGGTCCGTCTCCGCTCACTGTGCAGGACGGACCTGTCAGAGCCCCGCTGTTCTCTATGGGCAGATTGGATGAAAGGAGTGCATGTCCGTTTTCATCCGATCCGCTGGTTGGATGGCGACCGTATCGCCAATCCGTCTGTTTTTAGCTGATCTTGTTGGATCGGATGGCAGGCAGGTATCAGCGGACACATCTCGGCTTTCATCTGCCTGCCCATACAAATCAATGGGTGTATAAACAAAGAAACGGCGCTGGAATAGACGTGTGCAATATTTGAACGAGAAAAAGAAAACACAAAAAATGTGCAGCTGCTGATAAGAAAGTGCTATAACCTTCAAAAAATGCTCAAACCAATAAAACAGCGCTGGCAAACAAAAATTGTGACAAAATAATAAATGATCCCACAAAATTGACAAACATCAATAATGTGTGTGAAGTGGTTACATGTCTGACACAAACCAATCCCATAAAAAATAAACTAGCATCAAATAATATGTGTGATAAATTACATAAGTGACATGATTGAATAATAACCATAAAATTATTTCATAGGTACCAAAATTGAATAAGTGATCAATGTGGTAATAAAATATATAAAAAAAAAAAAAAAATAATGTGAGTAAGTCCAGTTATTGTCCCAAAAAAACAAGAACCAAAATAAATGTACATATGAGCTCCTTCTTGGAATAGACTCACCGGGCTAGCAGACAGACAGAGCAGCAAAGCAGAGGGCAGATATGCAGACAAACTGTGGTTCGGCAAGTAGGCACAAAAGCAGAGCTGAATAAACAAGCCAGTGGGATGAGAGGATCCAGGGAGCGATGCATGCACACAAGGCACAGTGATGTTCTTGGAGATATTGTACCGATAATAGAAGAGAGCAAATTTTAAAGTGTTGTAGAAGGATTTTTAAAATGCGCGCTCTGCGCTACTTACAGGATGCATAAAGGAAGGCAAACTTCTCAGATACTTCCGCGGTTGCAGCTGGTTTAGCGTGCGCTCCACGGGAACAGGAAGTGGCGTCAGTGGTTAGATCCTTGGCCGGAAATTACGTCGACGCGTTTCGCCCCTCCTCCAGGGCGTCATCAAAAGACATCATGTCTTTTGATGACGCCCTGGAGGAGGGGCGAAACGCGTCGACGTAATTTCCGGCCAAGGATCTAACCACTGACGCTACTTCCTGTTCCCGTGGAGCGCACGCTAAACCAGCTGCAACCGCGGAAGTATCTGAGAAGTTTGCCTTCCTTTATGCATCCTGTAAGTAGCGCAGAGCGCGCATTTTAAAAATCCTTCTACAACACTTTAAAATTTGCTTTCTTCTATTATCGGTACAATATCTCCAAGAACATCACTGTGCCTTGTGTGCATGCATCGCTCCCTGGATCCTCTCATCCCACTGGCTTGTTTATTCAGCTCTGCTTTTGTGCCTACTTGCCGAACCACAGTTTGTCTGCATATCTGCCCTCTGCTTTGCTGCTCTGTCTGTCTGCTAGCCCGGTGAGTCTATTCCAAGAAGGAGCTCATATGTACATTTATTTTGGTTCTTGTTTTTTTGGGACAATAACTGGACTTACTCACATTATTTTTTTTTTTTTTATATATTTTCTTACCACATTGATCACTTATTCAATTTTGGTACCTATGAAATAATTTTATGGTTATTATTCAATCATGTCACTTATGTAATTTATCACACATATTATTTGATGCTAGTTTATTTTTTATGGGATTGGTTTGTGTCAGACATGTAACCACTTCACACACATTATTGATGTTTGTCAATTTTGTGGGATCATTTATTATTTTGTCACAATTTTTGTTTGCCAGCGCTGTTTTATTGGTTTGAGCAAATCAATGGGTGGCCCGCTCAGATCTGCCTGAAAAAAGGTTAGGCAGATTCGAGCGGGTCAATCGTGTTAAAGGGGCTTTACAGTGGTCTCTAAACTGTGGCCCTTTGCTTGCCTTTATCCATCTTTTGAGGCATTTTTCCTCCCACTGACACCAATGATGGGGCACTATATCTTCCACTGACACTAATAACGGGACACCAACAATGGGGCATAATTCCTGCCACTGGCACAAACGATGGAGCACTATTCCTTCCACTAACACCAATTATGAGGCACTTTTGTTCCACTGGCACCAATGATGGGGCACTATTTGTTCCACTTGCACCAATGATGGGGCACTATTTCTTCCACTGACTCCAGTGATGGGGCACTATTCCCCCAACTATTTCTCCCCCTAATACCAAAGATCAGACTTTGTTTACTCTCACTGGGCACAGTCCGCCCCCTAAATTCTGAAGGACAGTAAACTGGCCCTTTCTTTAGAAAGTTTGGGGAGCCCTGAACTAGTACTACACCACTTCATGTAACCTGTATAAAAAGAAAATTTGTCACACAATGGGGATTAGAAGCAGATATGGATCACCATTGCGATCAACATTAATGGCAAACCTGTAGTTGATCAGGTCTTCAATGTTGAGTGGAGCATCAATGGGCAGTCTGCGGGGTGGTGGTGGAACAGCAGCCCGGCACAGAGGACAGGTCCTGCTGTGCCCATCGCTGGATGCATTCCGCGTGGAATTGGTGATTTGCAAAACAATGGGATAAAGGAATATTCCTGAACTTTGTTTTATCTCATAGTTGTTGGGAAATTGTGTTAATGCATCAATGCAGTGCATGTTATCTCATGGAACATCCAAGGAGATACAAACGCACAAAAGATGCATGTACATCCATGTGTTTTAACCACTTGCTGTCAAATCACCTACCTGGACGTCATTGGCTTCAAGTGGTTGTACCGGGGTGACGCTTGCAGCGGCAGGCATCGCCCAATTACCATTTTTTTACAGCCAATGGTCAGCTTTCTTGTAATAACAACTGATGTGGCTAAGCAGCCGCTTATCTGTTATTACAAGCAACAAGGGGGGGGGGGGGGGGGGGGGGGGGGGGGGCGTCTCCTCCCGCTGCTTGTAATAACAGTCGAGCGGCTCACCTGGGCTCTCCCGTCCCACTGGGAGACCCGAGCAACCAGCCGGCTGTCCAGAGACCGGAACAAAGCCGGAATGGGCTTTGATTGGGTCTTGGATGTCAAAACCCAGTTGCGATGACGTCACTTCCTGTTAACTAAAAGTTCAGTGGAGTGTCTTTTAGACCCCAGATTCCTCCATAAAGAGTACCTGTCACTGTCTATTACTGTCATGCTTACATTCCTTGTGACAGCAACAAAAGTGATCAGAAATAAAAAAAGGGACAGTGTAAAAATAAAAATAAAATATGTGAAAATTATAATGAACCGCGCACCCTACTAATATGTGAAAACATTTATCAACTCAAATACAACATAATTCCAATTAGGTGCAATATTATAAACGACCACTAGATGTCTCTAGTGGATTAGCAAAAATAATTACCATAAATAAACGTGCAATCTCATAAAATTGTATTCTCTAAAAAGTGGACTCTGCATTTTTATATGATTTTTTATATAATTTTTTGGACACCACACTTTCAATCTTGATGCCCGCTGGAGGAAACATGTATATTTGTATGTATTTATGTACTTCAGAGAATACAATTTTATGAGGGGCAGCACACTGGTGTAGTGGTTAGCACTTTCACCTAGCAGTAATAGGGTCGCTGGTTCAAATCCCAACCACGACACCTTCTGCCTGGAGTTTGCATGTTCTCCCTGTGCCTGTGTGGGTTTCCTCCGGGTACTCCGGTTTTCTCCCACACTCCAAAGACATGCTGGTAGGTTAATTAGATCCTGTCAATAGGGCAAGGACCGCGCTATACCACAGATGGACACCAGTGGCAAAAAAGCGCCCAGAGGCGATTCAGTTCGCATAGGTGGCGCTATACAAGTCATTCATTCGTGAGATTGCACGTTTATTTATGGTAATTATTTTCGCTAATCCACTAGAGACATCTAGTGGTCGTTTATGATATCACATCTAATTGTAATTATGTTGTATTTATGTTGATATATGTTTACACATATTAGTGTATTTTTTCCAAAACAAATTGCAGCAGCCCCCCCCCGAGCCCCCCTTTTACTTACCTGAGCTCCATCGTTCCAGCGAGGGGGGCGAGCACAGCAGCTCCAGCCGATGTCTCGGGTCCTCATTGGATAGATTGATAGCAGCGGGAGCCATTGGCTCCCACTGCTGTCAATCAAATCCAGTGACACGGGGCGGGGCCAAGTCCTGTGACACGGGGGCGGGGCCGAGTCCTGCTGTCTGTGTCAATGGATGCAGCAGCAGGACTTGGGAGGGCATCCGCATGAGTGCCCCCATGGAAAGTGGCTCTCTATGGGGGCACTCGAGAAGAGGAGGAGCCAGGAGGATCGGGGTCACTCTGTGCAAAACCCTTGCACAGAGCAGGTAAGTATGACATGTTTGTTATTTAGAAAAAAAAATCACTTTAAGATTATATAGATCTGATAACTTACAGCGGTATTTATCAACCTTTTTTCTGTCAAGGCACCCTTTAAAAACTATGGACAATCTCAAGGGCATCCTCCAAAACTATGGACAGTCTTGAGCAGGGCTGGTGCAAGGATTTCTGACACCCTAGGCGAAACCTAATTTTGCCGCTCTCTGTGGCTTGTTTGCCCTGCCCATGGATACACCACCTTTTTAATGAAGCGCCCATCAAATGCAGCCTATCAGTGACCATCAATGCAGCCTATCAGCACCCATCAATGCAGCCTACCAGTGCCCATCAATGCAGCCTACCAGTGTCAATCAATGCAGCCTACCAGTGCCCATCAATGCAGCCTACCAGTGCCCATCAATGCAGCCTATCAGCGCCCATCAATGCAGCCTACCATTGCCCATCAATGCAGCCTACCAGTGCCCATCAATGCAGCCTATCAATGCCCATCAATGCAGCCTATCAGCACCCATCAATGCAGCCTACCATTGTCCATCAATGCAGCATATCAGTGCCCATCAATGCAGCCTATCAATGCCCATCAATGCAGCCTATCAGCACCCATCAATGCAGCCTATCAGCACCCATCAATGCAGCCTATCAGCGCCCATCAATGCAGCCTACCAGTGCCCATCAATGCAGCCTACCAGTGCCCATCAATGCAGCCTACCAGTGCCCATCAATGCAGCCTATCAGCGCCCATCAATGCACCCTACCAGCGCCCATCAATGCACCCTACCAGCGCCCATCAATGCAGCCTACCAGCGCCCATCATTGCAGCCTACCAGCGCCCATCAATGCAGCCTACCAGCGCCCATCAATGAATGTTTGCTTGCTTTCATTCAGGAGTCGGGACACAGACACAGTTCTCCACCGCTACTGCACCTCTGACACTATTTTCAAACTGAGCGGCGGATGCCTGCTGATGCTGAGACTTAGTTGCTTGCTGCAGAGAAAAGAGGGTAGGAACACCAGTGGCCGGGCAACCTAGGCAGCAGTGTGCCCTAGGCGGCTGCCTAGTTTGTCTAGTGGTAGCGCCAGCTCTGGTATTGAGGCACCCCATACTAAAATGTAAGAACTATTCTAATAGCTTTACATAATGTAGCAACATCCACACACGTTCAGTAGGAAACCCAACGTTAGAGGTGATTTCTTCTTCCAGAGCAAATATACTTTTGCAAATTGGTACCGACTAGTATTCTTATGTTTCTCTTCTCCCTCATTTAGCTAATGTGAACCCAACACTGATGGAAAAGGGCAGAAGAGGGTCAAACAAGGGTGCTATGCAGGCAACTGACATCCTCCATATCAGCTAATGATGTAATTGGTCATTAGGAGGTCGGTAGCTAGAAGGTTGTAAGTAATAGGGCTGATTGTAATGTGTTGGCGACTCTCGGGGCTCAGTCACTCAGACACACTGGGGGAGATTTACTAACACATGTGCACCCAAAATCTGGTGTAGCTGTGCATGATAGCCAATCAGCTTCTAACTTCAGCTTCTCTAATTAAACTTTGGTAATAAAACCTGGAAGCTGATTGGTTTCTATGCAGAGCAGCACCAGGTTTTTCACTCTCCGGTTTTAGTAAATAAAGCTAAGTGTTTTAGGGGTCGGACAGACGTCAGTTTTATTCACAGTGCGATTCGGTGTTGGGGTGATGGGAGGCGCGTTTCAGCAGTCAGCATTAAAATAACGGTTCCCAATGAACGCAGTTCACACCAGTGCGTTGCATTTGCCCAGCACTGAAAAAAGTACGACATGCACTACTTTTTTTTCAGCAAAGTGCAACACAATGCTTTCAAATGCACGTAATGTGCATAAAAGCAACGCACAGCAAGACAAATCAAGTAAAAAATAAAACTAAACACAAATGCAACACTTGTAAAATGCACACCAACGAATTACAAACAACACAACATGGGTGTGTTAGGCTGGTCATAGACTGTGCAAATTTCTTTCCTGCAACCAAATTTGCACAATTCCTCCATCAACAGAGACCATGATGATAGGGGAATCCATCCTGCTGGACCGTTGTCTGCTCCCAGCGGGGGTTCAGGGGGACTCCCCGCTGGGAAAAGACAGTGATTATCGCTAGCGGCTATAGCAGCCACTTGCGATAACCAGAAGTGAATCCGGCAGGCTGGTTTACCCAAAGTTGATCGCTCAATTTGGTACATTTAGCCTGCCCATTAATGGGAACCGGCCAAGATTTAAACCATGTATGGCCGGCCCTTATGGGTGGATTGTGGTGTGAATGGGCCCTAAGGCTGCATTCATACGGGTGATTAGCGCACCCAGCGGCACAAATCATCAGGGGTGAGCCTGTACAATGCAATGACAGGCTGTCAGCGGCTGCAGCTATTTGTGACTATTCACGCTGCCAGCGATTGCCCACAGTGATCCTGGGTAGCCGCACACACAACAGCCAACAACCATCACTACAGGCGATCACTAGCTGTCCAATTAGTCATGAATAGCTGCGGCTGCTCAGCCCATACAAATCAATGACAGGCTGACAGCGGACACAGCTATTGGTGAGTGTTCACACAGAGAATAGCTGCAGCCACTGTCAGCCTGTTTTGTATGGACTGAGCGGCTGCAGCTATTCACATATACCTATCATTCCTGCCACAGGAATCTGCATATTGTTGCTGCTAGAAATCGCAGGGTGTGCTCATCTCCATCTGAAAGATGCCTTTTCACTTTTTCCTCATCTTTTGTCATATCTCAAAACTGCTGATCTTCTGCAGCCTCTTTGCAGCTATGTCTTGTCTACATGCCCTCCAGTGATGGCTGCACAGTGTCTTTAAGGCTCGGTTCACACTGCTGCGATGCGAGAACCCGTGCAAATCCAGTACGGGTTCCCATATTGCATACAACTCGCAGGCAGTTCACACTGATGACACCCCCAGATCGGTTCGCATATCGCAGTGCGAACTGTCAATTCGGAATCGGATCACTGTCTGGTGCCGACCAAAAAAAGGGTCTCGCACGACTTTGGTCTGAATGCAATGTGAATTCAGCCATACAATCTATATGTTTGAATTCGCATTGCACAGACATTGCATGCGATTTGCAAATCACAGGCGATGTCTGACATCGCAGCAGTGTGAACCCAGCCTAAATCCCATCTCCAGGGAGAATGAAAATCCTTCCTTGTAGTGGGGCTTCCCTGGCACTGCAGGGGTTAAATGTTCATTTAGGTCTGGGGGAGCAGAAAAAGCACTTTTACTTACCTGATCCTCCATTCCCCCAGCGATCTCCTCTCCCCCCCCCCCCCGTATGCTCCGGCATTGGACTGTCCCTCTACGTCCTCATGTCCAGTGCAGGGCTATGGGTTCTGCATTGTACTTGATGAGGTCAGAGGACCTGCGACCACCGGAGCGTAGGGGAAAAGAGGCTGCAGGGACCGATCTGACAATGCAGAGAATAAGGCAAGTAAAAGGGTTTTTACCCCCCTAGATCTTAATCAGCATTTAACCCTTGCAGTGCCATTTTTTGTTTTCCTGGGGTTCAGCCTCACACTGATGCGATGTGGGAAATGCAGCGATTCCTGTGTTTTTCCCACACCGCATTGAAATCGCACTGTGTTCATGTGATCTGCTGTGGGTATCAATGTTAAATTAACGTCACCCCAAAACTGCTGGCATTTTTTATGTGGTGTTTTTTTTTTTTTTTTTTTTATTAGGGGGAGGTATCTGTTGTCATGTGGCAGAAACCAACAAAACGCAGTGGAAACGCATAAAAAAACTCAGTGCTTGTGGTTTTTATGCTTTTCCATAGAAGTCTATGAAACCAAAATGCAACCTACTGGGGGGAATAAAGTCCCTGACCCTTTGTAAACAATGCTTGGGGTGAAAACGCATGGATGGGAACGTGACTCCTAGGAAATAGATGTGAATGTCAGTTCAAATGTCAGCTTCAGTCTTTCTAAAGCTGCTGCTGTCATTACAATAATACCCGGTGATCCTGCCATGGAGGTGCCCTGCGCTTACTAGGTGACAAGACTCTTTGGGCAGTTCACGCCACATGCAGTCCAGTGCGTTTTTTTTCTACATCAGAAATGCATGGAAAGTAGGATATATGGTTTTCAATGGCATAGTTCACACCAGTGTGGTTTTCCAGTTCCAGAAAAAAAAGTAAAACATGCTGCATTTTTCTTCACTTAACTACTGTAAGACAGTAAAACACACTGGAACACAGCTAAATGCACCAAAAACGCACTGAAACACACGTCTAAAGGGCTGGTTCACACCACAAAAATGCACTCCAGATCTGTTCCGGATGCATTTCTGCATGCACGTTTTTAATGCGTTTTTGGCACATTCTGGTGCGTTTTTGATGCGTTTCTAATGCATTCCAGAGGCTTTTTCTTTCCTCTTTCACTGTACTGGGGTCTAGTGCGTTTGTGATGTATTTTTAACCACTTCCCGACCGCCCCATGTACATATACGTCAACAGAATGGCACGTACAGGCAAAAGGACGTACCTGTACGTGCCATTCTTCAGGCGGTTGGGGGGTCCGATCGGACCCCCCTCCGCCGGCGGGGACGGTCGGGATCGTGTCAGGAGCGATGCGGGAAGAGGGGACGGCCAGTGGTTTCTGGCCACCCCCTCCCGATCGCTCCTGGCGAATCACATTCTCCCTTGCCTGTGTAATTGTAAACACAGGCAAGGGGAAGTGACGTCACGCTCCTCGTGTCGGTCTTTCTGACCGGGACGCCGAGCGGTGAAGACACAGCAAGTAAGTGCACAACAGTACACTGACACCAGGACACTTAGGCACACAATCCACCCCCCTGTCACCCCCAGATCACCCCCCAGATCACCCCCTGCCCCCCCTGTCACAGTGTCACTGATTGCAGTGATCATTTATTTACTGATCACTGCATTTAGTGTCAGTGTGACTGTAATAACTGTCAGGGCAGTTAGTTTTAGGCCCCTTTAGGTCTAAGGTAGCCCCCTACCCCCCCCCCAATAAAGGTTTAACCCCTTGATTGCCCCCTAGGTAACCCTTTCACCCCCTTTTGCCAGTGTCACTAAGCGATCGTTTTTCTGATCGCTCTATTAGTGTCACTGGTGCCGCTAGGTAGCCAGTTTTTTTTTAGGTAACCGCCAGGTTTATATAGGATTATAAATAGGTTTATAGGTCAGGTACCCCCATATTACAACCTAAATAAAGGTTTTAACCCCTTGATTGCCCCTAGAGTTAACTCTTTCACCAGTGATCACAGTATAAGTGTCACTGGTGACGCTGGTTAGCCAGTTAGTTATTTAGTTATTTAGGTTCCCCGTCAGGTTTTTATATAGCGTCAGGTACCCCCATATATTACCTAATAAAGGTTTTAACCCCCTGATTGCCCCTAGTTAACCCTTTCACCAGTGATCACCGTATTACTGTTACGGGTGACGCTGGTTAGATAGTTTGTTTTTTATACTGTCAGGGCACCCGCCATTTATTACCCAATAACGGTTTAACCCCCTGATCGCCCGGCGGGTGATATCAATTAGGTTTTAGGGACAAATAAGGTCTGCGTCGCCCCAGGTTAGTGCCAGCACCGCAAACACCCACGCGCAAAGCATACACCTCCCTTAGTGGTATAGTATCTGAACAGATCAATATCTGATCTGATCAGATCTATACTAGCGTCCCAGCAGTTTAGGGTTCCAAAAAACGCATTGTTAGCGGGATCAGCCCAGATACCTGCTAGCACCTGCGTTTTCCCCCTCCGCCCAGCCCAGCCCAGCCCACCCAAGTGCAGTATCGATCGATCACTGTCACTTACAAAACACTAAGCACACATAACTGCAGCGTTCGCAGAGTCAGGCCTGATCCCTGCGATCGCTAACAGTTTTTTTGGTAGCGTTTTGATTCAGTCGCCAGCAGCCTAGGAGCTTTTTTTCCTGTGAATCTCACTAGTGTACTACTAAATTTAGAGCCCAAAATGGCAAATCGCAAGTACACTAGTGAACAGGCCTACTTGTTTCTGAGTATGTCAGATAGTGAAGAGGAGGTCACTCATCTGTCAGAATCAGGCTCAGAATACGACCCAGTAGACGACAGCGGCTCCATGACAGATAGCTCTGGCGACGGAGGTGAGGTCCCTGCTAAGGTCAGGCGTACCCGATCCCGATCTTCTGCTGTTGTTGAGGTGCAGGAACCGCAGGTCTCTCGTATGGAGCAGAGAAGTACTAGCGCCGCTATTCCTTCTGGTGAACTGGCAAGCACCAGCGGCCTAGTACACCCTGGACGTAGTCAAACCAGCACTGCAGTAACACTTGGTGACGTGGCGAGTCCCATAAGTGCAGTTCAAGCTGGCGAGGTGGCAAGCACAAGTAGTGTCCCGCTGCCACCAAGAAGAAGACAAAGGCAGGCCCGTCGATCACATAGTGTCCTTCCTGCAGAATTCGCCAATCCTGATTGGGTGCCCACCACTTCTGCAGGACCCGTACTTCCCCCATTCACTGGCCAACCCGGTATTCAGGTGGAAACAGCTGATTTTAAGCCATCCGATTTTTTATCGCTGTTTTTCACGGAAGATCTCTATAGATCTATTGTGGACCAAAGTAATATATACGCTGGTCAATACATCGCCGCTAATCCCCAAGTGCCTTCCCTTGCCAGAGATTGGAAACCAATTACGGTTTCCGAATTTAAGTCCTTTCTGGGCCTTTCCATCAACATGGGCATGCATAAATTCCCGACGCTGAGGTCTTATTGGTCCACCCTCGCGCTCCACCATATGCCCGTGTTCTCTCGCTCCATGTCCAGGGCACGATACGAACAGATCTTGCGGTTCATGCACTTCAGTGACAATGAACTCTGTCGTCCTCGTGGAGACCCTGAATTTGATCGGCTCTACAAAATTCGGCCCCTCATAAACCACTTCAACCAACGTTTTGCAGCCTTGTTTAATCCCAATCAAGTTGTCTGCGTTGACGAGTCCCTGATTAAGTTTTCTGGCCGCTTGTCTTTCAAACAGTTCCTTCCCAGCAAGCGTGCCAGATACGGGGTCAAGCTCTACAAGCTCTGTGACAGGGCAACAGGCTATACGTGGAGCTTTTCGGTTTATGAGGGAAAAGATAGTCACGTAGAGCCGGAGAACTGTCCAGATTACATAGGGAGCGCTGGCAAGATAGTGTGGAACTTGGTGTCACCCTTATTCGGAAAGGGGTACCACTTGTACGTGGACAATTATTACACGAGCGTGCCACTGTTTAGTCACTTGTTTGATCATCAGATTGGAGCATGTGGCACTGTGCGACCTAATCGCCGGGGCTTTCCCCAGCGGCTTGTAGATTCCCCTCTTAGGCTGGGGGAGAGAGCCTGCTTGAAGTGTAATAATTTGCTCGCTGTGAAGTGGAGGGATAATAGGAATGTTTTCGTTCTTACCTCCCTTCATGCAGACACGACAGTCCAAATTCGTACGGCGGCTGGTGTTGTGACGAAACCCCTCTGTGTCCACGAATACAACCTTAATATGGGGGGGGTGGACCTCAACGACCAGTTGTTGGCGCCGTACCTAGTTGTCCGTAAGGCTAGACGCTGGTACAAAAAAGTGTCTATTTATTTGTTCCAATTGGCTTTTCTGAATGCTCATGTGCTATACGGAGCTTCAGGCGGGAGGTTACCCTTCCTTGAATTCCTGGAAGAGGTTCTCACAGACCTTCTGTTTCCAGACGGTTCTGCACCTCACCATTCCGAACCAAATGCAGTTAGCCGGCTGTATGAGAGGCATTACCCTTATGTCCTCCCGAGTACCCCTACCCAACGAGCCCCCCAAAAAAGATGTCGTGTCTGTACCAAGCGCGGATGTAGGCGTGACACCCGTTATTATTGTCCACGCTGTCCTGACAATCCTGGTCTCTGCATTGGTGAATGTTTTGAACGCTACCACTCACTAGTGAGGTTTTAGCGTAGGGTACAGCATTTCACAGGCTAGGATACACTTTCACAGGGTCTCAAGAATGCCATCGCATTTTGAGACCCGACCGTTAGTTAAAATTATAGTTACAGGGTCTCAAGAATGCCATCGCATTTTGAGACCCGACCGTTACAGTTAAAATTATAGTTATAGTTTAAAAAAAAAAAAAGTGTAAAAAATAAAAAAAAAAAGTACAAAAAAAAAAAAAAAAAAAAAAAAATATAAAATAAAAAAACCAAAAATAGTTGTCGTTTTATTGTTCTCTCTCTCTCTCTCTCTCTCTCTCTCTCTCTCTCTATTGTTGCTCTTTTTTACTCTATTCTATTCTGCAATGTTTTATTATGTTTTATCATGCTTGCTTTTCAGGTATGTAATTTTGTTTACTGTGTTTTATTGTTAACCATTTTTTTGTTTTCAGGTGCGCCATTCAGTTGCAGCGCGGATTTATTTATCTTGACAGCAACAACGTTTGCTCCCACGATACATAAAGCCACGACTCCAACGCTGTAGGAGGTGATTTCACCACCACAGTTAAAAAAAAAGAGCATATATGCCGAAGCATGGGGGCAGCAGAGGGCGGAGGAGCGATTTTGCTCCTAATGCCACGTACATACGGTCGAAAAAAGTCCGACCATGTGTACGTGGCATAACTTTTTTGCGGGAGGATGCCCCCATGCTTCGGCATATATATATTTTAGGCACCGGTTGCGTTAACAAAATGTTTTATTTTTTACTATGTTTTTTTTTTTTTTTTGGTATTTGCTTTGCAGGTATGGTATGGTAAGGTCTTACTGTTATACTGTTATGTTACTTTGTTTTAATGTTAACCATTATTTGCTTAGCAGGTACGCCATTCAGTTGCAGCGTGGATTTATTTATCTTGACAGCAACAGCGTTTGCTCCCACGATACATAAAGCCGCGACTCCAACGCTGTAGGAGGTGATTTCACCACCACAGTTAAAAAAAAGAGCATATATGCCGAAGCATGGGGGCAGCAGAGGGCGGAGGAGCGATTTTGCTCCTAATGCCACGTACATATGGTCGAAAAAAGTCCGACCATGTGTACGTGGCATAACTTTTTTGCGGGAGGATGCCCCCATGCTTCGGCATATATATATTTTAGGCACCGTTTGCGTTAACAAAATGTTTTATTTTTTACTATGTTTTTTTTTTTTTTGGTATTTGCTTTGCAGGTATGGTATGGTAAGGTCTTACTGTTATACTGTAATGTTACTTTGTTTTAATGTTAACCATTATTTGCTTAGCAGGTACGCCATTCAGTTGCAGCGTGGATTTATTTATCTTGACAGCAACAGCGTTTGCTCCCACGATACATAAAGCCGCGACTCCAACGCTGTAGGAGGTGATTTCACCACCACAGTTAAAAAAAAGAGCATATATGCCGAAGCATGGGGGCAGCAGAGGGCGGAGGAGCGATTTTGCTCCTAATGCCATGTACATATGGTCGAAAAAAGTCCGACCATGTGTACGTGGCATAACTTTTTTGCGGGAGGATGCCCCCATGCTTCGGCATATATAAATGGTGCATGTATGCCCATCATTAGAAGTGGGTGGATGAAGGGAGGTATTCTAATGGTGGGCATACCCACCGCACCATTGGGAAAGCATTTTATCACACCGATCTTGGTGTGGTCAGATGCTTTGAGGGCAGAGGAAAGATCTAGGGTCTAATAGACCCTTTTTTTCAAAAAAAGAGTACCTGTCACTGCCTATTGCTATCATAGGGGATATTTACATTCCCTGCGATAACAATAAAAATGATAACTAAGAAAAAAAAAATGGAAGGAACAGTTTAAAAATAAAATAAAAAAGCTAAATAAAAAGAAAAAATAAAAAAAAAATAAAAAAAAGCACCCCTGCCCCCCCTTCTCTTGCGCAAAGGCGAACACAAGCGTTGGTCTGGCGTCATATGTAAACAGCAATTGCACCATGCATGTGAGGTATCACCGCGAAGGTCAGATCGAGGGCAGTAATTTTAGCAGTAGACCTCCTCCGTGAATCTAATGTGGTAACCTGTAAAGGCTTTTAAAGGCTTTTAAAAATGTATGTAGTTTGTCGCCACTGCGTGTTTGTGCGCATTTTTAAAGCATGTCATGTTTGGTATCCATGTACTCGGCCTAAGATCATATTTTTTTATTTCATCACAAATTTGAGCAATATAGTGTGTTTTAGTGCATTAAAATAAAAAAAAGTGTATTTTTTCCACAAAAAATGCGTTTGAAAAATCGCTGCGCAAATACTGTGTGGAAAAAAAAAAATGCAACACCCACCATTTTAATCTGTAGGGCCTTTGCTTTAACAATATATATAGTGTTTGGGGGTTCAACGTAATTTTCTTGCAAAAAAAAAAAAAATGTTTTCATGTAAACAAAAAGTGTCAGAAAGGGCTTTATCTTCAAGTGGTTAGAAGAGTGGGTGACGTGTGACATAGGCTTCTAAATGTTGTGCATAAAATGCCAGGACAGTTCAAACCCCCCCCCCCCCAATGACCCCATTTTGGAAAGTAGACACCCCAAGCTATTTGCTGAGAGCAATGTTGAGCCCATTAAATATTTTTTTTTTTTTTGGTCCCAAGAGATTGAATAATGAAAAAAAAAAAAAAAAAATATTTTTTTTTTTTACAAAAAGTTGTCACTAAATGATATATTGCTCAAACATGCCATGGGCATATGTGGAAATACACCCCAAAATACATTCTGTTGCTTCTCCTGAGTACGGGGATACCACATGTGTGGGACTTTTTGGGAGCCTAGCCGCGTACGGGACCCCAAAATCCAAGCACCGCCTTCAGGCTTTCTAAGGGTGTAATTTTTTTATTTCACTCCTCACTGCCAATCACAGTTTCGGAGGCCATGGAATGCCCAGATGGCACAAACCACCCCCAAATGACCCCATTTTGGAAAGTAGACACCCCAAGCTATTTGCTGAGAGGTATGGTGAGTATTTTGCAGATCTCGCTTTTTGTCACAAAGTTTTGAAAATTGAAAAAAGAAAAAAAAAATGTTTTTTTTTCTTTACTTTCTTCATTTTCAAAAACACATGAGAGCTGTAAAATACTCACCATGCCTCTCAACAAATAGCTTGGGGTGTCTACTTTCCAAAATGGGGTCATTTGGGGGGGTTTTGTGCTATTTTGGCATTTTATGGCCTTCGAAACTGTGATAGGTAGTGAGGAGTGAAATCAAAAATTTGCACCCTTAGAAATGCTGAAGGCGGTGCTTGGGTTTCGGGGCCCCGTACGCGGCTAGGCTCCCAAAAAGTCCCACACATGTGGTATCCCCATACTCAGGAGAAGCAGCAAAATGTATTTTGGGGTGCAATTCCACATATAACCATGGCATGTGTGAGCAATATATCATTTAGTGACAACTTTTTGAATACATTTTTTTTATTTATTTTTTTTGTCTTTATTCAATCACTTGGGACTAAAAAAAAAAAAATATTCAATGGGCTCAACATGCCTCTCAGCAAATAGCTTGGGGTGTCTACTTTCCAAAATGGGGTAATTTGGGGGGGTTTTGTGCCATCTTGGCATTTTATGGTCTTCAAAACTGTGATAGGTAGTGATAGGTAGTGAGGAGTGAAATCAAAAATTTATGCCCTTAGAAATCCTGAAAGCGGTGCTTGGTTTTCGGGGTCCCGTATGCGGATAGGCTCCCAAAAAGTCCCACACATGTGGTATCCCCGTACTCAGGAGAAGCAGCAGAATGTATTTTGGGGTGTAATTCCACATATGCCCATGGCATGTGTGGGCAATATATCATTTAGTGACAACTTTGGGGAAAAAAAAAAAAAAAAGTTTGTAATATTCCCGCAACTTGTGGCAAAATATAAAATATTCCATGTACTCAACATGCCTCTCAGCAAAAAGCTTGGGGTGTCTACTTTCCAAAATGGGGTCATTTGGGGGGTTTTTGTGCTATTTTGGCATTTTATGGCCTTCGAAACTGTGATAGGTAGTGAGGAGTGAAATCAAAAATTTGCACCCTTAGAAATGCTGAAGGCGGTGCTTGGGTTTCGGGGCCCCGTACGCGGCTAGGCTCCCAAAAAGTCCCACACATGTGGTATCCCCATACTCAGGAGAAGCAGCAAAATGTATTTTGGGGTGCAATTCCACATATAACCATGGCATGTGTGAGCAATATATCATTTAGTGACAACTTTTTGAATACATTTTTTTTTTTTTTTTTTTTTTGTCTTTATTCAATCACTTGGGACTAAAAAAAAAAATATTCAATGGGCTCAACATGCCTCTCAGCAAATAGCTTGGGGTGTCTACTTTCCAAAATGGGGTCATTTGGGGGGGTTTTGTGCCATCTTGGCATTTTATGGCCTTCAAAACTGTGATAGGTAGTGATAGGTAGTGAGGAGTGAAATCAAAAATTTATGCCCTTAGAAATCCTGAAGGCGGTGCTTGGTTTTCGGGGTCCCGTATGCGGATAGGCTCCCAAAAAGTCCCACACATGTGGTATCCCCATACTCAGGAGAAGCAGCAGAATGTATTTTGGGGTGTAATTCCACATATGCCCATGGCATGTGTGGGCAATATATCATTTAGTGACAACTTTGGGCAAAAAAAAAAAAAGTTTGTAATATTCCCGCAACTTGTGGCAAAATATAAAATATTCCATGTACTCAACATGCCTCTCAGCAAATAGCTTGGGGTGTCTACTTTCCAAAATGGGGTCATTTGGGGGGGTTTTGTGCTATTTTGGCATTTTATGGCCTTCGAAACTGTGATAGGTAGTGAGGAGTGAAATCAAAAATTTGCACCCTTAGAAACCCTGAAGGCGTTGATTGGGTTTCGGGGCCCCGTGCGCGGCTAGGCTCCCAAAAAGTCCCACACATGTGGTATCCCCATACTCGGGAGAAGCAGCAAAATGTATTTTGGGGTGCATCTCCACATATAACCATGGCATGTGTGAGCAATATATCATTTAGTGACAACTTTATGAAAAAAAAATTTTTTTTTTTTTTTTTTTTTGTCTTTATTCAATCACTTGGGACTAAAAAAAAAAAATATTCAATGGGCTCAACATGCCTCTCAGCAAATAGCTTGGGGTGTCTACTTTCCAAAATGGGGTCATTTGGGGGGGTTTTGTACTTCCCTGCCATTTTAGCACCTCAAGAAATGAGATAGGCAGTCATAAATTAAAAGCGGTGTAAATGCCAGAAAATGTACTCTAGTTTGTAGACGCTATAACTTTTGCGCAAACCAATAAATATACGTATATTGGCATTTTTTTTACTAAAGACATGTGGCTGAATACATTTTGGACCAAATATTTGACTAAAATTGAGTTTATTGGATTTTTCTTATAACAAAAAGTAGAAAATATCTTTTTCTTTTTTTTATCAAAATTTGCGGTCTTTTTCCGTTTATAGCGCAAAAAATAAAAATCACAGAGGCAATCAAATACCATCAAAAGAAAGCTCTATTTGTGGGAAGAAAAGGACGCAAATTTTGTTTGGTTACAACATTGCATGACCGCGCAATTACCAGTTAAAGCAGTGCAGTGCAAAATTGAAAAAAGACCTCTGGTCCTTTGGCTGCCAAATGGTCCGGGGCTGCCAGACTGTTGTCACCATCAAATATTCATATAGCTGAACTCCGGGGAAAACAGAAAATCCTCCCTTGCTGTGGGGCTGCCCCCCGTTCTGCGAGAGGTAAGTGCTTGTTTAGGTCTATTGGGCTACAAAAAGTATTTTTGTTTACCCGATCCTCCTCTCTCGCAGGCTCCCTCCAAGTGTAAGACCTGCCCCTACAGCCTCTGCTCCCCCATCCTCCAACAGTTATCGGTCCTCTGATGTCATCAAGCCTCATACAGAAGCCTTAGCCCTGCATTGGACACGAAGACACGGAGGGCCAGTCCTCCAGAGGAAGAGAGCGCCACCTGCTGGAGGAGCGGATGATCAGGTAAGCAAGGCGATGTTCAGATGGCTGAATGGTAGCGGATAGTTTGCTGCATTCGGGGGGGGGGGGGGTAATTTGTGAAAGGGTGAGAAGTGTGAACATTGTGTGTGTGTGTGGGGGGGGTATATTAACCACTTAAGCCCCGGACCAATTTGCAGCCAAAGGACCAGGCCCCTTTGCGATTCAGCACTGCGTCACTTTAACTGACAATTGCGCGGTCGTGCGACGGGGCTCCCAAACAAAATTGGCGTCCTTTTTTTCCTACAAATAGAGCTTTCTTTTGGTGGTATTTGATCACCTCTGTGGTTTTTATTTTTTGCGCTATAAACAAAAATAGAGCGACAATTTTGAAAAAAATTCAATATTTTTTACTTTTTGCTATAATAAATATCCCCCAAAAAAATATATATAAAAAAAAATTTTTTTTTCCTCAGTTTAGGCCAATACGTATTCTTCTACATACTTTTGGTAAAAAAAAACGAAATTAGCGATTATTATTAGCGATTATTGATTGGTTTGCGCAAAAGTTATAGCGTTTACAAAATAGGGGATAGTTTTATAGCATTTTTATTAATATTTTTTTTTTTTACTAGTAATGGCCGCGATCAGCGATTTTTATTATGACTGCGACATTATGGCGGACACATCGGACATTTTTGACACACAGCTGGGCACTTAAAGAGCCGCGTACAGGTACGTGCTTGTGCCCAGCCGTGCCATTCTGGCGACGTATATCGGCATGAGGCAGTCCTTAAGTGGTTAAAAGAGGTGAGAGCTGTCTAGGGAGGGGGCAGGTTGTACAGAGGTGAGGTGTGAACAGAGAAAGGAGAGAAGAGGTGAGTGGAGGACAGGGATAGTGGAGGACAGGGATAGTGGAGGACAGGGATAGCGGAGGACAGGCATAGGGGAGGACAGGGATAGCGGAGGACGGGAATAGCGGAGGACAGGGACAGGGGAGGACAAGGAAAGGGGAGGACAGGGATAGCGGAGGACAGGGATAGCGGGGGACAGGGATAGCTGAGGACGGGAATAGCGGAGGACGGGAATAGCGGAGGACAGGCATAGGGGAGGACAGGGATAGCGGAGGACAGGAATAGCGGAGGACAGGGACAGGGGAGGACAAGGAAAGGGGAGGACAGGGATAGCGGAGGACAGGGAATAGCGGAGGACGGGGATAGCTGAGGACGGGGATAGCTGAGGACGGGGATACCAGAGGTGAGCAGAATACAGGGCTGCTGAGCGGAGGACAGGGGTTACAGAGGTGATGTGAGAGGTGATAATATGGTTATATATATAACATTGTTTTAAGGCCCTCTTATGCTGTTATGTTGGGTTGTCCCTGCCCAGTCAATCCAGTGTTGTCTTGCTGCGATGTGGCAGGGTCAGTGAAATGTAGAAGATCCTCCACGCAGCCACTAAAACCCTCCTCTCCCTCCCGAAGACATTCAGCGGCTGCAGGAGGGAAATGGAGGGCATCGGCTCCTTCACATGCCGCTCCCGCCACCTCAGCTGCCCCTGTACTGCTGTGTCCTTCCCTGGTGTTCCATGACCGTGGGGGGGGGGGGGGGGCCAAGATAGCAGGAAGGTGGCCCGCTGGGGGACCATAATAAAAGGGTCCCACGATGGAAGTAAAGGGCCCCGGATCAGTGGGAAGAGCCCCGGTCGGGGGCCCTTCATGATTTCTTGCACCGGGGAACTGAAGGTTCTAGTTACGCCTCTGCCCCCAACCCAAATACTTACCTGAGTCCTCACTCGATCCAGTGCTTTGCTAATCTGTATTAGCTCTCTCCTCTCTCCCTGCATTCACAGGAAACAGAAGTAGCAGCGGGAACCATCCATTAGGCCCACATTATGCAACACATTTTAGCAACGTATTTGTATTGCTGTCATAAACCATTCAAATGTAAACTTAAATGTCCCCCATTGTACCTCCATCCATCTGTCCAACTCCTGTTTATCCTAGGAAGTTTTCCATCAAATTTTTGGCTGTAGTCTGACACTCTTTATGCCATTCCTGAGAGTCCCCGTAAAGGACTACCTACTTTCCATTCCACCATCTCATGGTGGCTTTGGCACCTCTTCATACACGCCTATAGGATTAAACCTGGACTCCGGGGAAAAAATATATATTTTGGTCCCTGGTTCAATTATAAGGATAAGGTTCCAAATTCCAGACAAAATGCAATCTCCTGAAGATAATCAATCCTTTGTGTTTGTGATCTACTCCTGCTCTGCTTTTCTAAAAAATATAAGCATCATGGATCTGGGTGGGGTTATACCTGGCTGACCGATGGATTTTTTGCTTGCCAATGTGCAATTCCTCATAAAGTCAGCAGAATAGCCCAATAGTCTCAGATTCTACCCCTACTGATCGTGTGTGCCTTGAAGAACTTAAAGAGAAGGATGTTACGGTGAATACAGACCCCTGGTCATGAAAGGGTTAAATAAAAGAGAACGCAATTCAAATGAAAATATACAATTTTTTATTGTGTGTTTATGAAAGTATGATTATGGACCTAGAAACGTTTGTTCCTTTTACATCTTTTTTCATGTACTCTGATTCAACCAAGAGTCCTTTGGTGAAATCAATTGGCCAGAAGTAAAGATCTAGTGATCCTCTCTCCCATTCGCTGACATACTTTTGACCAAGAGATTCCAAGCCTGCCCACCACGACAAGGTAGACTCTTCTAGGGCAGGACCTACAATAAACTACACTAAGCTACCCTACTGGATGCTAGTCATCATTTTTCTAATGTTGGATGTATGTTTGTAGTCGGCCTCATCCTATAATCTGTGTGTGCGATCTACTCTCTCCTAATTTGGTTGTCTGTCTGCCCCTGGGGCACACAATGTTTACCATGGATAGGGGAATCAGACATTTCCTTTCCTTCAGCCCCTCCAAATCTTACAGTGTATGGCTATCTTAAAACGGTTCTAAAGCCTTACGTTTTTTTACCTTCATGAATTGTATGTACTAAGGTGAAGGACCTTCTCTATTCTAATTGTATGGCACCACATAGAGTGACGCACATTGTGGTAATATGGGGTGCATAGCATGTTTTTCCTTCTATTACTGCAACAACTAAGCATGTGTTATATATGTTATACACCTAAGTGTTGCAAAAAAAAAGTATAATCTGGCCTCTTCCACCTCTTATAGCCGGCTAATGCCTCTCCTTTTTGGGTGGTAATGGTCTAGGAGCCTCCACCCGCAAGCTGGAGGCTACGGCAGGGTGAAGGGACTCCTTTTTGGTGTTAATGGTCTAGGAGCCTCCACCCGCGAGCAAGAGTCTACAGCAGGGTGAAGGGACTCCTTTTCGGTATTAATGGTCTAGGAGCCTCCACCCGCGAGCAAGAGTCTACAGCAGGGTGAAGGGACTCCTTTTCGGTATTAATGGTCTAGGAGCCTCCACCCGCGAGCTCGAGGCTACAGCAGGGTGAAGGGACTCCTTTTCGGTATTAATGGTCTAGGAGCCTCCACCAGCGAGCTCGAGGCTACAGCAGGGTGAAGGGACTCCTTTTCGGTATTAATGGTCTAGGAGCCTCCACCTGCGAGCTCGAGGCTACAGCAGGGTGAAGGGACTCCTTTTCGGTATTAATGGTCTAGGAGCCTCCACCAGCGAGCTCGAGGCTACAGCAGGGTGAAGGGACTCCTTTTCGGTATTAATGGTCTAGGAGCCTCCACCCGCGAGCTAGACGCTACAGCGGGGTGAAGGGACTCCTTTTCGGTGTTAATGGTCTAGGAGCCTCCACCCGCGAGCAAGAGTCTACAGCAGGGTGAAGGGACTCCTTTTCGGTATTAATGGTCTAGGAGCCTCCACCCGCGAGCTCGAGGCTACAGCAGGGTGAAGGGACTCCTTTTCGGTATTAATGGTCTAGGAGCCTCCACCAGCAAGCTCGAGGCTACAGCAGGGTGAAGGGACTCCTTTTCGGTATTAATGGTCTAGGAGCCTCCACCTGCGAGCTCGAGGCTACAGCAGGGTGAAGGGACTCCTTTTCGGTATTAATGGTCTAGGAGCCTCCACCAGCGAGCTCGAGGCTACAGCAGGGTGAAGGGACTCCTTTTCGGTATTAATGGTCTAGGAGCCTCCACCCACGAGCAAGAGTCTACAGCAGGGTGAAGGGACTCCTTTTCGGTATTAATGGTCTAGGAGCCTCCACCCGCGAGCTCGAGGCTACAGCAGGGTGAAGGGACTCCTTTTCGGTATTAATGGTCTAGGAGCCTCCACCCGCGAGCTTAAAAGAGGTGAGAGCTGTCTAGGGAGGGGGCAGGTTGTACAGAGGTGAAGTGTGAACAGAGAAAGGAGAGAAGAGGTGAGTGGAGGAAAGGGAAAGCGGAGGACAGGGAAAGCGGAGGACAGGGATAGTGGAGGACAGGGAAAGCGGAGGACAGGGAAAGCGGAGGACAGGGATAGCGGAGGACAGGGATAGCGGAGGACGGGGATAGCGGAGGACAGGCATAGTGGAGGACAGGCATAGCGGAGGACAGGGATAGACAGGGATAGCGGAGGACAGGGATAGCGGAGGACAGGAATAGCGGAGGACAGGGATAGGGGAGGACAGGGATAGGGGAGGACAGGGATAGCGGAGGACAGGGATAGCGGAGGACAGGGAATAGCGGAGGACGGGGATAGCTGAGGACGGGGATATTGGAGGATGGGGATACCAGAGGTGAGCAGAAGACAGGGCTGCTGAGCGGAGGACAGGGGTTACAGAGGTGATGTGAGAGGTGATAATATGGTTATATATATAACATTGTTTTAAGGCCCTCTTATGCTGTTATGTTGGGTTGTCCCTGCCCAGTCAATCCAGTGTTGTCTTGCTGCGATCTGGCAGGGTCTGTGAAATGTAGAGGATCCTCCATGCAGCCACTAAAGCCCTCCTCTCCCTCCCGAAGACATTCAGCGGCTGCAGGAGGGAAATGGAGGGCATCGGCTCCTCCACATGCCGCTCCCGCCACCTCAGCTGCCCCTGTACTGCTGTGTCCTTCCCTGGTGTTCCATGACCGTGGGGGGGGGGGACCCCAAGATAGCAGGAAGGTGGCCCGCTGGGAGACCATAATAAAGGGTCCCACGATGGAAGTAAAGGGCCCCGGGTCAGTGGGAAGAGCCACGGTCGGGGGCCAGGGGGCCCTTCATGATTACTTGCACCGGGGAACTGAAGGTTCTAGTTACGCCTCTGCCCCCAACCCAAATACTTACCTGAGTCCTCACTCGATCCAGTGCTTTGCTAGTATTAGCTCTCTCCTCTCTCCCTGCATTCACAGGAAACAGAAGTAGCAGCGGGAACCATCCATTAGGCCCACATTATGCAACACATTTTAGCAACGTATTTGTATTGCTGTCATAAACCATTCAAATATAAACTTAAATGTCCCCCATTGTACCTCCATCCATCTGTCCAACTCCTGTTTATCCTAGGAAGTTTTCTATCAATTTTTTGGATGTAGTCTGACTCTCTTTATGCCATTCCTGAGAGTCCCCGTAAAGGACTACCTACTTTCCATTCCACCATCTCATGGTGGCTTTGGCACCTCTTCATACACGCCTATAGGATTAAACCTGGACTCCGGGGGGGAAATATATATATATTTTGGTCCCTGGTTCAATTATAAGGATAAGGTTCCAAATTCCAGACTAAATGAAATCTCCTGAAGATAATCAATCCTTTGTGTTTATGATCTACTCATACTCTGCTTTTCTAAAAAAATATAATCATCATGGATCTGGGTGGGGTTATACCTGGCTGATCGATGGATTTTTTGCTTGCCAATGTGCAATTCCTCATAAAGTCAGCAGAATAGCCCAATAGTCTCAGATTCTACCCCTACTGATCGTGTGTCCCTTGAAGAACTTCAAGAGAAGGATGTTACGGTGAATACAGACCCCTGGCCATGAAAGGGTTAAATAAAAGAGAACGCAATTCAAATGAAAATATACAATTTTTTATTGTGCATTTATGTAGGATTATGGACCTATAAACGTTTGTTCCTTTTACAGATTTTTTCATGTACTCTGATTCAACCAAGAGTCCTTTGGTGAAATCAATTGGCCAGAAGTGAAGGTCTAGTGATCCTCTCTCCCATTCGCTGACATACTTTTGACCAAGAGATTCCAAGCCTGCCCACCACGACAAGGTAGACTCTTCTAGGGCAGGACCTAAACTAAACTACACTAAGCTACCCTACTGGATGCTAGTCATCATTTTTCTAATGTTGGATGTATGTTTGTAGTCGGCCTCATCCTATAATCTGTGTGTGCGATCTACTCTCTCCTAATTTGGTTGTCTGTCTGCCCCTGGGGCACACAATGTTTACCTTGGATAGGGGAATCAGAGATTTCCTTTCCTTCAGCCCCACCAAGCTCGAGGCTACAGCAGGGTGAAGGGACTCCTTTTCTATTAATGGTCTAGGAGCCTCCACCCGCGAGCTCGAGGCTACAGCAGGGTGAAGGGACTCCTTTTCGGTATTAATGGTCTAGGAGCCTCCACCAGCGAGCTCGAGGCTACAGCAGGGTGAAGGGACTCCTTTTCGGTATTAATGGTCTAGGAGCCTCCACCCACGAGCAAGAGTCTACAGCAGGGTGAAGGGACTCCTTTTCGGTATTAATGGTCTAGGAGCCTCCACCCGCGAGCTTGAGGCTACAGCAGGGTGAAGGGACTCCTTTTCGGTATTAATGGTCTAGGAGCCTCCACCCGCGAGCTCGAGGCTACAGCAGGGTGAAGGGACTCCTTTTCGGTATTAATGGTCTAGGAGCCTCCACCAGCGAGCTCGAGGCTACAGCAGGGTGAAGGGACTCCTTTTCGGTATTAATGGTCTAGGAGCCTCCACCAGCGAGCTCGAGGCTACAGCAGGGTGAAGGGACTCCTTTTCGGTATTAATGGTCTAGGAGCCTCCACCCGCGAGCTCGAGGCTACAGCAGGGTGAAGGGACTCCTTTTCGGTATTAATGGTCTAGGAGCCTCCACCCGCGAGCTCGAGGCTACAGCAGGGTGAAGGGACTCCTTTTCGGTATTAATGGTCTAGGAGCCTCCACCAGCGAGCTCGAGGCTACAGCAGGGTGAAGGGACTCCTTTTCGGTATTAATGGTCTAGGAGCCTCCACCCGCGAGCTCGAGGCTACAGCAGGGTGAAGGGACTCCTTTTCGGTATTAATGGTCTAGGAGCCTCCACCAGCGAGCTCGAGGCTACAGCAGGGTGAAGGGACTCCTTTTCGGTATTAATGGTCTAGGAGCCTCCACCCGCGAGCTAGAGTCTACAGCAGGGTGAAGGGACTCCTTTTCGGTATTAATGGTCTAGGAGCCTCCACCCGCGAGCTCGAGGCTACAGCAGGGTGAAGGGACTCCTTTTCGGTATTAATGGTCTAGGAGCCTCCACCAGCGAGCTCGAGGCTACAGCAGGGTGAAGGGACTCCTTTTCGGTATATGTTATACACCTAAGTGTTGCAAAAAAAAAAAATGTATAATCTGGCCTCCTCCACCTCTTATAGCAGGCTAATGCCTCTCTTTTTTCGGTGGTAATGGTCTAGGAGCCTCCACCCGCAAGCTCGAGGCTGTGTCAGGGTGAAGGGACTCCTTTTCGGTGTTAATGGTCTAGTAGCCTCCACCCGCGAGCTCGAGGCTACAGCAGGGTGAAGGGACTCCTTTTCGGTATTATTGGTCTAGGAGCCTCCACCAGCGAGCTCGAGGCTACAGCAGGGTGAAGGGACTCCTTTTCGGTATTAATGGTCTAGGAGCCTCCACCCGCGAGCTCGAGGCTACAGCAGGGTGAAGGGACTCCTTTTCGGTATTAATGGTCTAGGAGCCTCCACCCGCGAGCTCAGGGTGAAGGGACTCCTTTTCGGTATTAATGGTCTAGGAGCCTCCACCAGCGAGCTCGAGGCTACAGCAGGGTGAAGGGACTCCTTTTCGGTATTAATGGTCTACGAGCCTCCACCCGCGAGCTCGAGTCTACAGCAGGGTGAAGGGACTCCTTTTCGGTATTAATGGTCTAGGAGCCTCCACCCGCGAGCTCGAGGCTACAGCAGGGTGAAGGGACTCCTTTTCGATATTAATGCTCTAGGAGCCTCCACCAGCGAGCTCGAGGCTACAGCAGGGTGAAGGGACTCCTTTTCGGTATTAATGGTCTAGGAGCCTCCACCCGCGAGCTCGAGGCTACAGCAGGGTGAAGGGACTCCTTTTCGGTAGTAATTGTCTTGGAGCCTCCACCCACGAGCTTGAGGTCGTGTCAGGGAGAAGGGACTCCTTTTCGGTGTTAATTGTCTGAAGTATATATTTTTTGTTCCTGGCATTATATACTATAAGCAGGAAATATGAAAAAAACATACATATTGGTATATTGTACATTACCCAATGATGTTTTTGAGGCATGTAAAAAGAGTAAGGTGGTACATTACAGGACAAACATTCAGATACCTCCATTTCGATGAAACCTCAGGAAAGCTTGAATATTCAAGACAAGGTCTTCGTAAGGTGAAGCAAATGCCCGACACAATGGGCAAGTAGGACTCTGTCGAAGCCACCTTTTGATACAATCAGAATGAAATGTATGAGAACATGATATTGTTCGCGTGTCCTCTGCATTATACTCACCAAGGCAGATGGAACAGGTAGGCTGCTCCACTGCCGGTGGTCTCCTCCGACGTTGTCTTCTTGTCCTCCTGCGAGCGACTGGAGCCTCTCCGCCCTCCTGATGGGATCGACGTCGTGAAGCTCGTGGCATGCTGATGGTGACTGATGCCGGTGTACCTGAAAAAAACTAAAAATGTTTAATATTACAATAATAGTACAATAGCAATATATTTGAATAAAAAACGCTAATAATCCCAGGAGACACAATCTGACAATGTGACTCGGTCAGCTCCCAGTGCAGGAATGTTTTGAAACAACTGCAGTCCGGTTTGAACCGGTTTGCAGCCCACTGTGACATCACACACCTCATATCAGCTGCCATTTTTCAGGCCTGGAAACTTTGACCGGGAATACCTTGGTCATGTAACACTGTAGCCAAATACATTTTATATCATTTCATAGATTTTACATATAATTAAACTGTACTATGGTAATTTTAATGGCTGGGTATGCTGGGCATAATTCTCAGGATCTGTTCTTATTTTGTATGTGTGGACCCTGCACAGTACCACTTCTATTTTCCCCTATGCTGGGTATAATTCTCAATATCTCTTCTTATTCTGTATGGATGGACTCCACAGTACCACTTCTCTTGTCCAGTATGCTGGGTGTTTTTTCCAGTATCATACTTACCTAGGTGGATGCTGCATCTGTCCCCCGGCCCCTCTACATGGAGAACCAAGCGATTGAAAACTGTTGATCCCTCGGTTCTAACAGCTCCGTGAGCAGAGAGCTGCAGACTGTCAGTCACAGCTCTCTGCTCTGCCCCCTCCTCGCTCACTGGAGCGCTGGGCTGTGGAGGGGGTGGAGTGGTCGGCTCAGGCTCTCAGCGGCTCAATGAGAGGATGATCCGGGTGTTGGTCCAGGGACCTGGCGGATCCCGACTTCCATTGTTGTGATGACGTGGACCCTGGACCGACTTCTGTGACGTCAGCAGAGAGCGGACTTCAGCCCGCTCTCTACTGAAAACATGTCCCAGGAGTGCAAAACAAGCTTTGGCTGTACTTCTCCTTTAACCACTTGACATCCGCGCTCTGGCCGAATGACGGGCACAGCGCGGATCTCAATTCCTGGGAGGGAGAGACAGACATGGCCGGATGTTAGATTTTAGTTGTGCCCCCCACCCCAGGCCAGCCCTCCCTTTTGATGTGATGTCTGAGTGGCCGCTGATGTCCCCCCCACCATCGCCCACTCCCAGAGCCGGGAAAAGGGAACGGCATCCTGGAGCAGTGAGAGAGATGGCATCGGACTGTACACACACACAGTTTGATTACCGCCCCCCCATCTCCTCCATGGCTCATCGCCCGGCAGCAGTAAATGTGGATAGGAGGCGGTAATCACACTGTGATTGTGTACAGTTGGATGTCATCTAAGAGCGATCCTGCCTCATGTGCTGGAGGAGCGCTGTAGTGACAGGAGAGGGTGAAGGGGGGAAGGCTATAGGGAAATTGTACACAATGAGGTGGGGGGGGGGGGGTAATTGTATGAGCTTTAGATGCTTGTGTAGAAGGGGGGATGGACAGTTATCTGTGCTGAGAAGTGTAATCAGGATTGGGGGGGGGATTTGCTAGACGGAGGAATGGGGATCTGGGGGGGGTGCAAATTTTGCAAAAGGAGGGATTGGGCGGGGATCTCTGCGCCCCCACTGGGTAGTGTGCGCCTCCTGGTGGGAATCTCTGTGCCCCCACTGTCAATGCCCATAAGTGCCACCTGTCAATGCCCACTTGGTAGTGTATGCCCCCAGGCAGGGATTTATGTGCCCCCACTGGGTAGTGCGAGTCCACCTATCAATGCCCACAAGTGCCCCCTATCAATGCCCCCATTGGGTAGTGTGCACCCCCTGGCGTGGATTTCTGTGCCCTCATTGGGTAGTGTGCGTGACTGCGCCCCCCTGGCGGGGATCTCTGTTCACCCATTGGGTAGTGTGTGCCTCCTGGCGGGGAATCTCTGTGCCCCCATTGGGTAGTGTGCGCCCCCTAGCGGGGGGGGGGTCTCTGTGCCCCCACTGGGCAGAGCCACAGTCTGGATCACCACAGGAGGTAAGCACTTGAGCCCGGGGGGTTAAATAGTGTTCCTTCTCCTGGCCCCCATTGCTGCAGACAAGAGGTTACCCCACAGAATATACTGGCATGGCTGAACAGCCTCACCCCGGGATCACACTTGTGCGAACACAGACATCGCACTGCCACCCATCGGTGCCCATCACTGTCGCCTCATCAGCGTACATCAATGACGGAAAAAAATTACCCATTTTACATTTCTAAGATCTGTAAACCCATCTGGGGGGGTCATTAACATTGTAATGACACCCGCAGCGGTTCGCAGAGGACAATGTGAACTGCCTGCGGGAGAGATGTGATGCAGGAAGCGGCGCTGGAATTGTGTGAACCTCGGCTCAGGGCTCGTTTACACATGTGGTGCCCTCTGAAGAGCAACCCATGTTTGGATTGCTCTTCAGAGGGAATTTGACAGGCAGCGAGGAGGTGTTATATCACCTCCTCACCACCTGTTTAAACCCCACAGCAGCTCCCCACAACTGAATGCATTGCCCACGGATGCAGGAAACCCCCCCATTCACTTGGATGGGTCACATTCAGCAGACATTACTGCTCGTTGAACCCAACAGGGCACACAATATTTGCCACACTGTGATGCAAAGCAATTTGGCTATTGTGTGTGCAGATCCCCCCTCTGCTGCCTTTGCAGCTTAAGAGGAACAGTTGGGTAGCAGTAAAAACACAGCTCAACCTCTATTTTTTACTGTCCCCAACCACAAGTCTAAACGAAGTTGCAGAGCACTCTGAAGAGTAATCCACAGTGGATGATTTTTATTTTTTTTTAAGTATTTGACAGGTGATGAAGAAGCGTTATGGTTTCTCCTCACCGCTTGTTTTTAACCCCTAAAATCCCATGTCACTGTGCTGTAGCCATGTGCATTGCACACAGTCACTGCCCATTGGCCCATTCAGTTGAATGGGTGGAGTTAACCACTTCAGCCCCGGACCATTTGGCTGGCCAAAGACCAGAGCCCTTTTTTTTGCGATTCGGCACTGCATCGCTTTAACTGACAATTGCGCGGTCGTGTGACGTGGCTCCCAAACAAAATTGACGTCCTTTTTCCCCCACAAATAGAGCTTTCTTTTGGTGGTATTTGATCACCTCTGCGGTTTTATTTTTTGCACTATAAACAAAAAAAGAGCGACAATTTTTAACTTTTTGCTATAATAAATATCCCCCAAAAATATATAAAAAAAACATTTTTTTTTTCCCTCAGTTTAGGCCGATATGTATTCTTCTACATATTTTTAGTAAAAAAAAAAAAAAAAAAATCGCAATAAACGTTTATTGATTGGTTTGCGCAAAAGTTATAGCGTCTACAAAATAGGGGATAGTTTTATGTAATTTTTATTAATATTTTTTTGTACTAGTAATGGTGGCGATCAGCGATTTTTATCATGACTGCGACAATATGGCGGACAGATTGGACCCTTTTGCCGCTATTTTGGGACCATTCACATTTATACACGATCAGTGCGATTAAAAATGCACTGATTACTGTGTAAATGTGACTGGCAGTGAAGGGGTTAACCAGGAGGGGGCGCTGTAGGGGTTAAGTGTGTCCTAGGGAGTGATTCTAACTGTAGGGGGGAGGGGCTGTGTGTGACACGACACTGATCACCGCTCCCGATTACAGGAAGCTGTGATCAGTGTCCTGTCACTAGGCAGAACGGGGAGATGCTTGTTTACATCGGCATTTCCCCGTTCTTCCTCTCCGTGAGACGATGGCGGGTATCCCCACAGACATCGAGTCCGCGGGACCCGGGGTCGGACTCACGGAGCTCGCGGCGGGCACGCGCGCCTGCTATCCAGACCTCGCAAGATCACGTACATTAAAGTGGAGTGCCCACAAAAAAAAAAAAAAATTAAAAGTCAGCAGCTACAAATACTGCAGCTGCTGACTTTTAATAATCGGACACTTACCTGTCCCGGGGTCCAGCGATGCGGGGGGAGAGACCCCCCCTCGTTCCCCGCTCCGTCGTGGCGCCGGCATTCTTAATGTGGGAACCCGGCTGTACTGCGCATGCGCGAGCGGCGCTGTGCGCCGTGATTCGACGCTCACTCATCTGGGACACATGACAGGTCCCAGATGTGCGGCGCCTAGGGGAAGTGACGTTTAGCCCGGGCAATGAAGGTGGCAGACTACGAGGGACCCCCTAGCAACAGGCATTTAGAGGTGAGTAAAAAAATATTTTTTTTCCAATAATTAATTTTTTTTATGATTTTTAAGCCACATTATTTTTTTTTTGGTGGCAACACCACTTTAACAGCTTCCCGACCGCCTAACGCAGATATACTGCGGCAAAATGGCACGGGCAGGCAAAATCACGTACATGTACGTGACCCTTTAATTGCCTGCCCGTGGGTCGCGCGCGCTCGTGACCCGGTCGGGAGCTCCGTGACCCCGGCCGCGAGACCAGCGGACCCGATCGCCGCTGGTGTCCCGCGATCGGGTCACGGAGCTGAAGAACGGGGAGAGGTCAACTAAACAAACCTCTCCCCGCGCTTCCTACTCTGCCTGTCATTGATTGGCTGGCTGTTCCCGGTCATCGGGAAAGCCGATCAATGACGTCAGACGTCAGCCCCCGCCCCCTAATGTAAAAAAACACACACACGTCACAGTCCATAACCCCGCCACTTCCCCTAGTGGTTAACTCTTTCACTACAACTGTCATTTATACAGGAATCAATGCATTTAAATAGCATTGATTGCTGTATAAATGACAATGGTCCCAAAAATGTGTCAAAAATGTCCGATGTGTCCGCCATAATGTCGCAGTCACAATAAAAAATTTTACTAGTAAAAAAAAATATATTAATAAAAATGCTATAAAACTATCCCCTATTTTGTAAACGCTATAACTTTTGCGCAAACCAATCAATAATCGCTAATTGAAATTTTTTTTACCAAAAATATGTAGAAGAATACGTATCGGCCTAAACTGAGGAAAAAAAAAAATTTTTTTTTATATTTTTTTGGGGATATTTATTATAGCAAAAAGCAAAAAATATTGCATTGTTTTCAAAATTATCGCTCTATTTTTGTTTATAGCGCAAAAAATAAAAAAACCGCAGGGGCGATCAAATACCACCAAAAGAAAGCTCTATTTGTGGGAAAAAAAGGACGCCAATTTTGTTTTGGAGCCACGTCGCACGACCGCGCAATTGTCAGTTAAAGCGACGCAGTGCCAAATCGCAAAAAGGGGCCTGGTCCTTTGGCTGCAATTGGTCCGGGGGTGAAGTGGTTAACGTGATTTCACGCAGCGGAGCCAACCTGCCACAGTAAAACTGCGGTGGTTGGTCCGCAAGAGGTTAAACAAGCGCAGTGCCATAGGCTAGTGGGATCTTTTACACGGGCGATCCTGCTGGCGGACTCCGTTTTGCTCAGCGGACGATCGATCCGCTGATACCCGCTGAGCAAGCGGATGACAGGTCTGTCTCCACTCACTGTGCAGAGACGGACCTGTCAGAGCGCCGTTCTCCATTTTCATCCGATCCGATCGACGGATTGAAAATAGGGTCCCCATAGAAGATGTACTGAGGTGCCCATTATAAGTACAGTGCCCCCCATCCTTTAGGATACACACAGGGGTTTCTCATTATGAGCGCAGCCCCCCTAATCCACATGACAGGGGCCCCCATTATGAGTACACTGTCTCTGCTCAGGACACACAGAGGCCCCCATTATATGTAGTACAGGGGGGCACACATTTCATTCTCATTGACACAAGGCGGGGCCAGAAGGGAAACAAGTCACACATGGGGCCTATGTGTCAGCGGTGCTGCTGACCCCTCCCCGAGTTCTCTCCCAAAGTCTCCTCCCCTCTGGGCTCTCTCCGCACTGCCCACTATCTCTATTCTCCCCTCCTCCTCTGCAGCCCGCCCACCGGGATCCCCTCCTCAGATCCGCAGCTTCCTCTTTTATGGGGCGCAGGGTGGAAGTTTTCGATGTCCTGCTGGAGGGACAGACAGCTATTGGATCCGGATTTTACCGCCCCTGGGCCCTGACCCGCCCCCCACATCCCGACACTGGACCCGATCTCCCTGTAAGGTGACAACATCACTGATAATGGGACTTACTAGAAAAGCTGTAGGTGTAATCTCCGAGAAATTCGCTGTGGGGCGCTGTACCTCTTCTCTGATAGGAGCCGATAAGACACGCCCTCTCACTTGGAATCCACGGAAGAAAATGGCGCATCTCCGTTGTCTCGTGCCGGTATAACCGTTATCCCCCCCCCTTCCTCACAGGGCGCGCGCTCAGCCACTATGTGCAGTGACAGATAGCTGAAGAGAGGAATCGGCGCTCTTCACCCTCCAGCCTGCAGGTGGCAATAGAGAGCCCCGCTGTGCAAGGAGGGAAGTCTGCCCGTTCTCACTCATTCTATCCCCTTGTCACATGACTGGAGGAAGGAAGAAGTTTCCCGGTGTGTCTGTAAGTAGAAGGAGGGAGGAGGGACAACTTACCACAGACCTTCCCGCTCTACTCCTCACACAGCCCCCTCATCTCCCCCTATTCCTCACCCCACCCCCTCTTCCTAATCCCCCTTCTCTCTTCTCCTCATCCCCCTTCTCTCTTCTCCTCATCCCCCTCCTCTCTCTCTCTCTAACCCCCCCCTCTCTCTCCCCCCTCCTCTCTCTCTCCCTCTCTCTCTCTCTCCCCCCCCCTCATCTCCCCCCCTCTGCCTACTCACAGAGCCCCCCCCCCCCTCCTCTCTCTCTCTCAGGGCTCACTATAACACATGGAGGTCACACTACTAGATTGTTCTGTGTGATGAGAGACTAATTCTCTTATCAGAATCTCTTTCTCCAGAATAAAGCTTCTTCCATCCATGTAGATCTATATTTTATCATTAGGAGAATGTTATTAAAAATGATCCTCAGTGATATAACAGAACAAGAAAACAAGATTAACCTCTTCAACCCTGGAAGATTTTCCCCCCTTCATGACCAGGCCATTTCTTGTCATCCGGCACTGCGTTACTTTACCTTACAATTGATCAGTTGTGTGACGTTGTACCCAAATACAATTTATCTCCCTTTTCCCCACAAATAGAGATTTCTTTTGGTGGTATTTCATCACCAGTGGTTAGCGCCACATACCCCCCCTTTTTACTTATTTTATTACAGTGTGAGATCACTTATATGTAGGCTGCTTACTTTTAAACTGTTTTACTTTATATATATATATTGGTTTAGCGCACTATTTACCCTTTTACCTAAGATTTTATCACCTCTGCAGCTTTTATTTTTTAGCGTTATAAAACATTCAATAAAAATGTAAAAACAAATTTCTTCATCAATTTAGGCCAATACGTATTCTGCTACATATACCGTCTACAAACTACGGGATATTTTTATGGAATTTTTTTTTTTCTTTTTACTATTAATGGCGGCTTAACTGTGTTCCTTGGGAGTGCTTTCTAACTGTGGGGGAGGTGATTTGACTAGGGAAGACAAAGATCCATCTTCCCCTCTGACAGAACGGTGATCTGCCTTGTTCACATAGACAGACCACCGCTCCGTCTGCCTCGAGCGATCATTGGGTCCACTGGACCCGCTGATTGTCCAATCACAGCAGGTCGCCGGGTGCGCCCGACCCAAAGAAAAAAAAAATCATGTACAGGACAGGGAGATGATTTTGCTGTGAAGGGCCGCCCTGCCGCAGTATATATATGTGGGACGGTCCGGAAGCGGTTAATAAAACCTAATTGCATCCTTTTTGGGAAATCGCTCATTACAGTGCTGGGGAGACTCTGGTCACATGGTTGCTGCAGAAAATATGGTTACCATTTAGACAGAGCTACTGATTGGCCAGTTCTGCCTGAATTACAACATGCTAAAGCTCGGTGCACACGTGAGTGTCGGCTTCTTCAGTTGTGTTTACATGTGTTTTTCATGCATGTTCAGGTGTAAGGGGGTTTTTGTTTCTGCCAATTGGAAGGAGGTTCCTTGGAGGGGGAGGAGACTGGCTATTAGGCACAAAAACACGTATTAAGTGTGTTTTTCAGGCGCTCCAATTGATTTCTGTTGGGCTAAAAACATGTGACCTTGTCCCAAAGAAGTGTCTGTACTTCTCTGGGATGACGGCACATCACTCACATGAGAATGGGCCTCATAGAATAAAATGGAAACCTTCCTGATCAATGTTGTCATGTATTTGGAAACATGGGAGACATTGCTCCAGTCTGTGACCAGCAACCTACGAGGCTGATAGTAGCCAAATCGAAGTACTTCTAGTAGTTGTATTTTAACCACTTGATGCAAAATCGCATTCCTGTACGTCATTCTGCTACAAGTGGTTGTACCGGGTGATATGCAGCTGCAGACATCACCATCAGCTACTGTTTTTTTTTTTTTTTTTTTAGACCCGACAGTCGGCTTTCTTGTGATAACAACCAATGTGGCTAAACAGCCGCTCAATTGTTATCACAAGCAGCTGGAGGGGACGTCCCCATCACCGCTATGTCTGGGCTCTCCGGTGCCACCGGGAGGCCCCAGCGACCAGCCGCCATGTCCACCGGCTGGCCGGATACCCAAACAAAGCCAGAATCGGCTTTCATTGTGTCTCGTCAGATATAGTAACCCTGAAGCAGCGTCACAACGTCACTTCCGGTTTACTCGGCAGCAAACAACACCAGCTTTACCACTTACGGACCGCTCGCCGTCGTTATACGGCAGCTTTTTGAAGGAGGATATCGTTGTTATGGCAGCAGCTAGCTGTCATAACCCCGGTATCCCCGTCTTCAGCGGGCGGTCTGCTACAAGATAAAAGTGGTCTCTGCGGCGATCACTTTTATCGGTGGTGGGAGAGGGTCCCCCCCTTCTCCCGGCGCGTACCGGGGGCCCTCCGCCGCTTACTGGAGCCGTCGGCAGCGGCGGAGGGGATCGCATCCTTTCGGTAGCTGGGTATGGAGACGAGTGAGGGGAAGATGGCCCCCACCCATCTCCATACAATTGCTGGGCGTCAAAACATCACTTCCGCCCACAGCTCTTAAAGGGCCATTTTTTTAAATTACAAATTATTATCTATTTTTATTTTATTGTTGGATTTTAGTGTAAATATGAGATGTGAGGTCTTTTTGACCCCCAGATCTCATATTTAAGTGGTCCTGTCATGCGTTTTTATATTACAAGGGATGTTTACATCCCTTGTAATAGGACTAAAAGTGAATTTTTTTTATTTTTTTTAAAAAAACTGTAAAAAATAAAAGGTAAAATAAAAAACAACTAACGTTTTTTTAAAGGTGCCCCGTCCCGACAAGCTCGCGTGCAGAAGCAAACGCACACGTGAGTAGCGCCCACATATGAAAACGGTGTTCAAACCACACATGTGAGGTATTGCCACGATCGTTGGAGTGAGAGCAATAATTCTAGCCCTAGACCTCCTCTGTAACATAAAACATGCAACTTGTAGAATTTTTTAAAATGTCGCTTATGGAGATTTTTAAGGGTAAAAGTTTGTCGACAAATCCACGAGCGGGCGCAATTTTGAAGCGTGACATGTTGGGTATCAATTGGGCTAAAAATTGGGCTAACTTTACTGGTGTCTTTTTAAAAAAAAAATCAAAACAGTGTATTTTTTCCAAAATAAGTGCGATTGTAAGACCGCTGCGCAAATATGGTGTGACAGAAAGTATTGCAACGACCGCCATTTTATTCTCTATGGTGTTAGAAATAAAAATGTATAATGTTTGGGGTTTCAAAGTAATTTTCTAGCAAAAAAAAAAAGTGTTTTTAACTTGTAAACAACAAATCTCAGAGGCTCGGTCCTTAACCACTTCAATACCAAGGACCTCATATGATGTCCT
>CM053034.1:39439738-39468675 GCA_028564925.1 Lithobates sylvaticus | reverse complement strand
ATCCAATAAAATCAAATTTTGTCATAAATGTAAGCCAAAATGTATTCTGCTACATGTTTTTTAGTAAAAAAAATTCCGTTAAGTGTATAATAATTGGTTTGCGTGATCACGGACATATGTATGCAAATGATCATGTACAGATGTGTGCAGGTGATCACGGACATATGTGTGCAGATAATCATTGGCACATGTTATTTTACTGGGACATATGTGAGGGACATGTGTTTTTATTATTTGGGGACATGTGTTTTTATTTGGGGACATGTGTTTTTTATTTGGGGACATGTGTTTTTTTATTTTTTGGGGACATGTGTGTTTTGGGGACATGTGTGGGGACATGTGTGTTTACACTGTGGGGACACTAGACTGGTGATCAGTGAGTAAAAAGCTGTAAAATAAACAGCTAATACTCACTGATCACCAGCCGGCTGCAGCGATCCGCTCTCCTCAGCGACGACTTCCGTGTGGGGAGAGCCGATTGCCTAGCAACCGGCTGTTTGCTTACATCACATGATGGCTGTGATTGGACACGGCCGTCATGTGATCAGGAGGGCCAATCACAGAGTCCTCCTGCCGATCCAAGATGCGCCGTGTCCGGTTGACACGGCCGCATCGGGATCGCGCTGCTGCGCGGGCACGCGCGCGCGCGATCCCGCTACTTGTGATGGATGTTTAGGAACGTCCGATCAGAAGTAGACGGCTCCCACCCGGCCGTATATATACAGTGGCCGGGTGGGAGGTAGTTAAGGACTAGGCCTCTTTTTTAGATGTGTTGTTTACAAGTTAAAAACATTTTTTTTTTTGCTAGAAAATTACTTAGAACCCCCAAACGTTATACATTTTTTTTTCTAACACCCTACAGAATAAAATGGCGGTCGTTGCAATACTTTCTGTCACACCGTATTTGTGCAGTGGTCTTACAAGCCAACAGAGTAAAGTTAGCCCAATTTTTTTTTATATTGTGAAAGATAATGTTACGCTGAGTAAATTGATACCCAACATGTCACACTTCAAAATTTGCGCCCGCTCGTGAAATGGCGACAAATTTTTACCCTTAAAAATCTCCATAGGCGACGTTTAAAAATGTCCACAGGTTGCATGTTTTGAGTTACAGAGGAGGTCTAGGGCTAGAATTATTGCTCTCGCTCTACCGATCGCAGATTGTATTTATCTATTTAAAACTGGCCATACATCATACAATTAGCTTGTACAATCTCCTTTAACCACTTGCCGCACAATCACGTACATATACAGCGCCTTGAAAAAGTATTCATACCCCTTGAAATTTTCCACATTTTGGCATATTACAACCAAAAATTAAATGTATTTTATTGGGATTTTCTGTGATAGACCAACACAAAGTGGAAGGAAAATTATAAATGGTTTTACATTTTTTTTACAACTAAATATGTGAAAAGTGTGGCGTACCTTTGTATTCAGCCTCCTTTACTCTGATACCCCAAACTAAAATTTAGTGGAACCAAATGTCTTCAGAAGTCACCCAATTAGTAAGGCTCCATTCACATCTAGGCATCCTGGTTCGTGGGCAGAATCGCAGCGATTCTGCCCGCGATCCCGAATCACGACAAATCGCAGGACGCCCGTGCGATCCCCGTCACTTCAAATGCAACCCGATCGCGTCGTGATTTTTCCGCGATTGTCGTCTGATGAATCGCAGTAAATATGCGCAAACAGAATCACAGCAGCACAAGAACTTCCTTTGAGCGACAGGCGTCCCGTGATTATGTTTCCGTGATTTTACCACGATTCGTAAGGCAGCAATCACAGCAAAATCACAATGCGATCGGGGTGCTATTGGAAGTGACGGGGATTGCACGGGCGTCCTGCGATTTGCCGTGATTCGGGATCACGATTCTGCCCTCGATCCGGGACGCCTAGATGTGATCGGAGCCTTAATAGAGTCCCCCTGTGTGTAATTTAATCTCAGTATACATACAGCTGCTCTGTGAAGCCCTCAGAGGTTTGTTAGAAAACCTTAATGAACAAACAACATCATGAAGGCCAATGAACACACCCGGCAGGTCAGGGATAAAGTTGTGGAGAAGTTTAAAGCAGGGTTAGGTTCTAAAAAAATATCCCAAGCTTTGAACATCTTACAGAGCACTGTTCAATCCATCATCCGAAAACGGAAAGAGTATGGTCCTTTCACACAGGCAGACTTGGCTTTGCTCAGCTGAGGATCGATCCGTTCATCCTACTGAGCAGGCAAATGACAGGTCCGTCTCCGCTCACTGTGCTGGGACAGACCTGTCAGAGTCCCGCTTGCCTCTATAGGGAGATTGGATGAAAACACACCACCTTTCCATTTTCATCCAATCCCACCTGATCTGCCAAACGGATGGAAAATAGGGTCACCATCCGAATGGATTTCATGGACAGGATTGGATTGGAGAGCGGCGGATGTCAGCGGGCATGTCACTGCTGACATCTGCCGCTCCATAGGAGTGTATGGAGCGTCCAATCAGGTCCAGCTGAAAAACTGACAGGTGGACCTGTTCGGAAAGCCCTGTGACAGGGCCCTAAGGCACAACTGCAAACCTACCAAGACATGTCCGTCCACCGAAACTGACAGGCTGGGCAAGGAGAACATTAAGAGAAGCGGCCAAGAGGCTCATGGTAACTCTGGAGACCCACAGCTCAGGTGGGAGGATCTGTCCACAGGACAACTATTAGTTGTGCACTCCACAAATCTGGCCTTTATTATAAAGAGAAAGTAATTGTTGAAAGAAAGCCATAAGAAGTCCCTTTGGCAGTTTGCGAGAAGCCACGTGGGGGGACACAGCAAACATGTGAAAGAAGGTGCTCTGGTCAAATGAGACCAAAATTGAACTTTTTGGCCTAAAAGCAAAACGCTATGTGTGGCGGAAAACTAACACTGCACATCACCCTGAACACACCATCCCCACTGTGAAACATGGTGGCGGCAGCATCATGTTGTGGGGATGCTTTTCTTCATCAGGGACAGGGAAGCTGGTCAGAGTTGATGGGAAGATCAATCTCTTGTTGTCGGAAATTCCGACCGTGTGTAGGCTCCATCGGACAGTTTCCATCTGAATTTCCGTCGCACAAAATTTGAGATCTGCTTCTCGAATTTTCCGACACAAAAATCCGTTCGTGCAAATTCCGATCGTGTGTAGACAATTCCAACACACAAAGTGCCACGCATGCTCGGAATCAAGCAGCACTGGCTATTGAACTTCATTTTCTCGGCTCGTCGTACGTGTTGTACGTCACCGCGTTCTTGGCGTTTGGAATTTCCGACCAACTTTGTGTAACCGTGTGTATGCAAGACAAGTTTGAGACAACATCTGTCGGAAAAAAAGCCATGGGATTTTGTTGTTGGAATGTCCGTGATTGTGCGGCAAGTGGTTAAAGGAGATTGTACAATCGAATTGTATGATGTATGACCAGTTTTAAATAGATAAATACAATCTGCGATCGGTAGAACGAAAGCAATAATTCTCGCCCAAGACACTGTAGTTAATGGCAGCTCTACAGGAGATTGTACAATGCAGCATTTCCCATCAGAGGCCCCCCCTTCACATCAGAGGCCCCCCTTCACATCAGAGGCCCCACCTACCCAGCACATCAGAGGCCCCCCTTCACATCAGAGCCCCCCCTTCACATCAGAGGCCCCCTTCACATCATCAGAGGCCCCCCCCTTCACAATAGGGACCCCCTTCACATCAGAGGCCCCCTTCCCCCCTTCACATCAGGGTCCCCCTTCACATCAGACATCAGCCCCCCCCCCACCCCCTTCACATCATCACATGGTCCCCCCTTCACATCAGAGCCCCCCCTCCTTCACATCAGGGTCCCCCCTTCACATCAGATCCCCCCTTCACATCAGGGTCCCCCCATCACATCAGAGGCCCCCCCTCCCTTCACATCAGGGTCCCCCATCACATCAGAGTTCCCCCTTCACATCAGAGTTCCCCCTTCACATCCCCCTTCACATCAGAGGCCCCCCCCATCAGAGTTTCACATCAGAGAGCCCCCCCCCCCCCCCCCCCCTTCACATCAGAGCCCCCCCCCCCTTCACATCAGAGTCCCCCCTTCACATCAGCCCCCCCCCCCATCCCCCCTTCACATCAGAGTCCCCCCCTTCACATCAGAGTTCCCCCTTCACATCAGCCCCCCCCCCCATCACATCAGAGTTCCCTCTTCACATCAGAGGCCCTCCTTCACATCAGAGTCCCCCCTTCACATCAGGGTCCCCCCCATCACATCAGAGTTCCCTCTTCCCATCAGAGGCCCCCCATCACATCAGAGTCCCCCTTCACATCAGAATCCCCCATCACATCAAAGTCCCTTCCTTCATATCAGAGTCCCCCCATCACATCATAGGGGGATTCTTATCTAAATGTACATAATATAATTGGGTACTAACATTTATAGGTAAAGTTGATGCAGGGAAAATCCAATTGCCTCTCTGGGATCAGGAAGGATTTTTCCCCTGCTGTAGCAAATTGGATCCTGCTTTTCTGGGGTTTTTTCCGCCTTCCTCTGGATCAACTGTGGGTGAAGGATTGTGTATATGGGATGGTATGATATTATTTTTTATTTATTTTTATGGTTGAACTAGATGGACTTGTGTCTTTTTTCAACCTGACTAACTATGTATGTACGCCCTTCACATCAGAGTCCCTTACCTCATATCAGAGTCCCCCCATCACACCATTGAACCCCCTTACCCTCAGAGTTCCCCCATCACATCAGAATCTCCCCATCACATCATAGAACCTCCTTCACCTCAGAGTTCCCCCATCACATCATAGGTAGCCCCTTCACATCAGAGTCCCTTCCTTCATATCAGAATCCCCACATCACATCATAGAACCCCCTTCACCTCAGAGTTCCCCCTTCACATCAGAGTTCCCCCTTCACATGATAGGTACCCCCTTCACATCAGAGTTCCCCCTTCACATCATAGGTACCCCCTTCACATCAGAGTTCCCCCTTCACATCATAGGTACCCCCTTCACATCAGAGTTGCTTCCTTCATATCAGAGTTTCCCCATCATTTCAGAGTTTCCCCATCATATCAGAGTTTCCCCATCACATCAGAGTTCTCCCATCACATCAGAGTTCCTTCCTTCATATCAGAGTTCTCCCATCACATCAGAGTTCTCCCATCATACCATCACATCCGAATCCCACCGTGTCATCGGTGGTCCCGCCTTCACATCAGAGGTCCCTCATCACATCTGATTCCCCTCATCACATCAGAGGTCCTGCCATCACATTAGAGCCCCACTATCACACAATCCCATCATCACATCAGAATCCACCTTTCCCTATCAGAGCCCCCACCTATACATAAGAGCCCCCATCACATCAGAGTCCCCTCATTACAGAGTCCCTAATCACAGCATTCCCTTTTCTTATCTATCACAGCCCTACCTTGCTCCAGCAGCATGGCAGAGCACAGGAGGTGGGTCAGGTCTGGACTGAGGTGCACTTTTTTCCTCTCCTGAATGCTGGGGGTGGCCCTGCATACCGCCTGCCCTAGATCAGCGTCACGCATAGCCATGGTGCAGGTAGGACGCTGTGTTCTTCATTGGTTATTATGGTGCTGATGGCCAGCCTGCAGGCACCATGGCAACCCATGACACTGATCCAAGGCAAACTGTGTCCCATGTCCACGGCACCCCAGGGGAACCTAAACAGTGCCCTGGTTGAGAAATGCTGGAATAAAATATGGTCAGTCTATGAGCACCAAGAGAGTGGCAGACCTAACGTCATTTACAACAAAACACATTTGCCTCACCTTAGACCCCTGGTGTCCACATGTGGCCCTTCAGCACTTGTTGCATGGCCCTTATTTCCCTTGCAGTCATTAGTGGGAAGTTCAATTGGTAAAGGGGCTGTAATGTCAGTGATCTCTAGCAGTCTCTTATAACATGTCTTCTGACTGTCTCCTACAGCATGACTCTCCAGCCACACCTGTATCATGTAGGCACTCTCTGATTGTCTTCTCTCTCTCTCTGCGCTCTCTAATGTCCCACTTAGACCTAGTTCACACTTGTGGTCGGGGTGGTAAAAAACGGTGGTTGAGCCACATTTTTACTACCCTCAACTTCCCCGTAGGCTGCATGAGGGTATACATGTACCACAAAAACTATCCCCCCCCTTCACATTTGGCGAGCAGTAGGTCCTGCTAATCACAACTCATGCAAGTAAATGTGGCCACAACTGCCCCTCATCCGGGTGCAATACACACATTTGCAGTGCAGTGGTGTGGGCTTCTAGGAGTTAAAACAGGCAGTGTGGGTCAAAACACAATGTCAAACGTCCTTTGAAAAACAATTTGCTGCAGATCTCTATTCAGAGGGTTAAAGCTAGTGTCCACCACCCTTTACACAGTGGGGTTTGCGTTGCGGCACGCCAAAACACGTGTCCTACCCCATCATGATATAGATAGGGTCTGGTCCCATCTCAGCCCTGCAATGCAATGCTGCTCGAAAAGTACAAGCATGTCTGTTTGTTTCTGCGTTTAATGCATAGAAGTCAATGGGAGCGTGTCCCAATGGTATTTGGTTCCGTAAAACATAAAATTTGGGTGTGTTTCCCCGCCTGGGTGCCAAAGGTGCTGCATACAGCCGCCCATAGAAATCAATGGCCGCACGTAGGTAAACGCCGGTACTTGCATAAATGTGCACATGCGTATGAATGTACAACAGAGTACATGGATGGGGAAGTACATGAGTGTTTGCACAAGTATCGGCGTCCACACGGGCACTGCCATTGATTTCTATGGACAATTTTCCATTGTCCGCCCCCCAGGTGCTCCTATACAGCAGATATTACCAATCCTCAGTCAATGGCTGTTAACCCCATCAACTTGGAATTCTAAGGCTCTGTTCGCACGTCACATTTTTCCAGGTGCATATCGCGTTATGCCATATGACAAAATGTACGTTGGCTGGCTGCCTCTGGGGTGCCGTTAATGGTTGCACAATGCACTTTTTTTGTGCGTTCCCAGATGTGAATGCAGCCTTACATGGACGTCAACGCACAAAATAAGCGTCGGCTGACTCATGACGACGTACCTCCCGCAAAGCTACAAAAAAACGCATTTAAAAAGGGCGCTAACGATCTACATATATTAAATACGGCCCTCCGGAGATGTCAGGGGTCACATTTGGCCCCTATACCTGGCAAGCTGCTGACCGGTAACGCCCAACCGGGTCCCCCACCCCGATCCAGTCCCTCGACTTTTATGACAGACCCAGCGACCGCTTTCTTCAGACGTAGGTGTGGAAAAGTGGAGCGACCCCAAAGAAGTCGCAGGTTTTGTAGAAGATTAGGACTTGCTGACACTCATGTGACATCTGGTGTATCGCATGTGTCGCTGCATCGCCTGCGGTCATGCATGCATGGGGGCTTTAACCCTTCCATGTCTGACCTCTGGATAAGTTCCAGAAAACACAGCCATAGATCGACAGGGGAACTACAACTCCCAGCAAGCCTGAGCACATCTGCCTGCAGGGCATGGCTGGTACTTGTAGTCCTTCTCGGGGGGGGGGGGTAGTATAGAGAAGGGGGGTACCAGGCTTTCACTCGGATCTTCAGCTCTCCCTCCTGCGGCTCCGCCATCACTTTCCGTGCCACCCGCAGCTTGTTGAGTCCTCCGAATCCGGAGAGGAGCACGGCTCTCATGTCCCGGCCATCCACCGCTCCTACCGCCACCGCCGCCGCCTCCTCGGCCGCCTCCTTCGCGGCTTCCTTCTCTATCATTTGCTCGGTCTCATCGGCTTTCTCCGGCCGCTCCTTGGCCATGGCTGCGGGCACGGCTCCCCGCTCTTCACTGGGATGCTCGGCTGCTGCTGCGGCTCCGGGCGATGCTCCTCTCTGCTACCGTAATGCGCAGTGTACGGGCGCCGTGCCCAGCTCTGGGCCAATGCCAAACGGCCTCTGCTGCGCTCCTACTCCACACACAGCGCAGCAGACTGGAAGTGTTGCTGTATGTAAATATTGGGGCTATAGGCTGATGTCCTCATCAACATCTGTCCTCATCATCTCCATCTGTCCTCATCATCTCCATCATCTCCATCTGTCCTCATCATCTCCATCATCTTCATTATCTCCATCTGTCCTCTTCTCCAACATCTCCATCATCTCCATCATCTTCATCTGTCCTCATCTCCATCATCTCCATCATCTTCATTATCTCCATCTGTCCTCTTCTCCAACATCTCATCATCTTCATCTGTCCTCATCTCCATCATCTGCATCTGTCCTTATCATCTCCATCATCTTCATCTGTCCCCATCTCCATCTGTCCTCATCATCTCCATCATCTTCATCTGTCCTCATCTCCATCATCTCCATCATCTTCATCTGTCCTCATCATCTCCATCATCTTCATATGTCCTCATCTCCATCATCTTCATCTGTCCTCATCATCTCCATCATCTTCATCTGTCCTCATCATCTCATCTCATCTCATCATCTCATCTTCATCATCTCATCATCTTCATCTCTCTCATCTCATCTCATCTCATCTCATCTCATCATCTTCATCTCATCTTCATCTCATCATCTTCATCTCATCTCATCTCATCTTCATCTTCATCATCACTCATCTTCATCTCATCTTCATCTCATCTCATCTCATCATCATCTTCATCTCTCTCATCTTCATCATCTTCATCTTCATCTTCATCTCTCATCTTCATCTCATCATCATCTTCATCATCTTCTCATCTTCATCATCATCTCATCTTCATCTCATCATCATCATTCATCATCATCATCATTCATCTCATCTCATCTCATCTCATCATCTTCATCTTCATCTCATCATCATCTTCTCATCTTCATCTCATCTTCATCATCATCATCATCTCATCTTCATCTCATCATCTTCATCTCATCTCATCTTCATCTCACTCATCTTCATCATCTCTCATCTCATTCATCTCATCTCATCATCTCATCTCATCTCATCTCATCTCATCTCATCTCATCATCATCATCTCTCATCTTCATCTCATCTCATCTTCATCTCATCTCTCATCTCTCATCTCATCTCATCTTCATCTCATCATCTCATCTCATCATCTCATCATCTCTCATCTTCATCTTCATCTCATCTCATCTCATCTCATCTCATCTTCATCTTCTCATCATCATCATCTCATCTCATCATCTCATCTCATCATCATCTCATCTCATCATCTCATCTTCATCATCTCATCATCTCATCTCATCTCATCTCTCTCATCTTCATCTCATCTCATCTCATCATCTCATCTCATCTTCATCATCTTCATCTCTCATCTCATCATCTCATCTCATCTCATCTCATCATCTCATCTCTCATCTCATCATCATCTCATCTTCTCATCTCATCTCATCTTCATCTCATCATCTTCATCTTCATCTTCATCTCTCATCTCATCTCTCATCTCATCATCTTCATCTTCATCTCTCATCATCTTCATCTCTCATCTCTCATCTCATCTCATCATCTCATCTTCATCTCATCTTCATCTCATCATCTTCATCATCTCATCATCTCATCTCTCATCATCTCATCTTCATCTCATCTCATCTCATCTTCATCTTCATCATCTCATCTCATCATCATCATCTCATCTCATCTCATCTCTCATCTCATCTTCTCATCATCATCATCTCATCTCATCTCATCTCATCTCATCTCATCTCATCTCATCTTCATCTTCATCTTCATCTTCATCATCATCATCATCATCATCTTCATCTTCATCTTCACTCATCTCATCATCTTCTCTTCATCTCATCTTCATCTCATCATCATCATCATCTCATCATCTCATCATCTCATCTTCACTCATCTCATCATCATCATCTCATCTTCATCATCATCTTCATCTTCATCTCATCATCTCATCTCATCTTCATCATCATCTCATCTCATCTCATCTCATCATCATCATCTTCATCATCTTCATCTCATCTCATCATCATCTCATCTCATCATCATCATCTCTCTCATCATCATCTCATCTCATCTCTCATCATCTCATCTCATCATCTCATCTCATCTTCATCATCTCTCATCTCATCTCATCTCATCATCATCTCATCTTCATCTCTCTCATCTCTCATCTCATCTTCATCATCTCATCTTCATCTCATCTCATCTCATCTCTTCATCTCATCTCATCTTCATCTTCATCATCATCATCTCATCTCATCTCTCATCTCATCTTCATCTCATCTCATCTTCATCTCATCTCATCTCATCTCATCATCTCATCTCATCTCATCATCTCATCATCTCATCTCATCTCATCATCATCTTCATCTCATCTCTCATCTTCATCTCTCACTCTCATCTCATCATCATCATCATCTCATCTCATCCTCATCATCTTCATCTCATCTCATCTCATCATCTCATCTTCATCTCATCTCTCATCTCTCATCTCATCTCATCTTCATCTTCATCATCATCATCTTCATCATCATCTTCATCTCATCTTCATCATCATCTCATCTCTCATCATCATCATCTCATCTCATCTTCATCTCATCTCATCTTCATCTCATCATCTTCATCTCATCTCATCTCTCATCTCATCTCATCTCATCTCATCTCATCTTCATCATCTTCATCTCATCTTCATCTTCATCTCATCTCATCATCTTCATCTCATCTCATCTTCATCTTCATCTCATCTCATCTCATCTCATCTTCATCTTCATCTCATCTCATCTTCATCTCATCTTCATCTTCATCTCATCATCATCATCTCTCTCATCATCTCATCTTCATCTCATCTCATCATCATCTCATCTTCATCATCATCATCTCATCTCATCTCATCATCATCTCATCATCTCATCATCTCATCTCTCATCTCATCTTCATCTTCATCTTCATCTCATCTCATCTTCATCTCATCTCATCTCACTCATCTCATCTTCATCATCATCTTCACTCATCTTCATCTCATCATCTCATCATCATCATCATCTCATCACTCATCTCATCTTCATCATCTTCATCTTCATCTTCCTCATCTCATCTTCATCTCTTCATCTTCATCTCATCTCTTCATCTTCATCTCATCATCATCTCATCTCATCTTCATCTCATCTCATCTCATCTTCATCTCATCTCATCATCTCATCTTCATCTCATCTCATCTCATCTTCATCATCTCATCATCATCATCTCTCATCTCATCATCATCATCATCTCATCTCATCATCTCATCTTCATCTCATCATCATCTCATCTCATCTTCATCTCATCATCATCCTCATCTCATCCTCATCATCTCATCATCTCATCTTCATCTCATCTCATCTCATCTCATCTCATCTCATCTCATCATCTCATCTCATCATCATCCTCATCTCATCTTCTCATCTCATCATCATCTCATCTCATCATCATCATCATCTTCATCTCATCTCTCATCTCTCATCATCTTCATCTCATCTTCATCTCTCATCTCATCTTCATCTTCATCATCATCTCTTCACTCATCTTCATCTCATCTTCATCTCATCTTCATCTCATCTTCATCTCATCTTCATCTCATCTCATCATCTTCATCATCATCTCATCATCATCATCATCTTCATCATCTCATCTTCTTCATCTCATCTCATCATCTCTCATCTCATCTCATCATCTCATCTCTCTCTCATCATCTCATCTTCATCTCATCATCTCATCTCATCTTCATCTCATCTCATCATCTCATCTCATCATCATCTTCATCTCATCATCATCTCATCTCATCTCATCTTCATCATCTCATCTCATCATCTCATCTCTCATCATCTCATCTCATCATCTCATCTTCATCTCTCATCTCATCATCTCATCATCTCATCTTCATCATTCATCATCTCATCTCTCATCATCTCATCTCATCCTCATCTCATCTCATCATCTCATCATCTCATCTTCATCTCATCTCATCATCATCATCTCATCTTCATCTCTCATCATCTCATCATCTCATCATCTCATCTTCATCTCATCTTCATCTCATCATCATCATCATCTCATCTCATCATCCTCATCTTCATCATCATCTTCATCTCATCTCTCATCTCATCATCATCTCATCATCATCTCATCTTCATCTTCTCATCATCTCATCTTCATCTCATCTTCATCTCTCATCATCATCTTCATCTTCATCTCTCATCTCATCTCATCATCATCTCTCATCTTCATCTTCATCTTCATCATCATCTCTTCTCATCTCATCTTCATCTCATCTCATCTCCTCATCTTCATCTTCATCTCATCTTCATCTCACTCATCTTCATCTCATCATCTCATCTCATCTCATCTTCCTCATCTCATCTCATCATCTCATCTCATCATCATCTCTTCATCTTCATCTCATCTTCATCATCTCATCTCATCATCATCATCATCATCTCATCATCATCATCTCATCATCATCATCATCATCTCCATCTGTCCTCATCTCCATCATCTTCATCTGTCCTCATCTCCATCATCTCCATCTGTCCTCATCTCCATCATCTTATCATATACATCATCTCCATCTGCCCTCATCTCCATCATCTTCATCATCTCCATCATCTCCATCTGTCCTCATCTCCATCATCGTCATCATATGTCTGCCCTCATCTCCATCTGTCCTCATCTCCATCATATTCATCTGTCCTCATCTCCATCATATTCATCTGTCCTCATCTCCATAATCTTCACCATATGTCTGCCCTCATCTTCAGAATCTTCATCTGTCCTTATCTCCATCTGCCCTCATCTCCATCATCTTCATCTGTCCTCATCTCCATCATCTTCATCTGTCCTCATCTCCATCATCTCCATCATCTCCATCATCTTCATCATCTCCATCTGTCCTCATCTTCATCTTCATCTTCATCTCTTCATCTCATCTCACTCACTCATCTTCATCTTCACAGACTGACAACCCTACAGCTCTGACATGGAGTGTGAGTGGATTGTTTGTAAGCATTTAATTTATTAAAAACTTCCGCACCAGCAGCTGCTTGTCGCCTCTCTCTCCCTCATGTTTTGACTCCTCTGTATTTGCCACCCCTCCTCTGTATTTGCACCCCCTCCTCTGTAAGTGTCCCCCCTTCTCTGTAATTGCCCCTTCTCTGTAATTGCCCCCCTCTTCTATATTTGCACCCCCCTCCTCCATATTTGCCCCCCTCCTCTGTATTTGCACCCCCCCCCCCTCCTCTGTATTTGCCTCCCCTCCTCTGTAATTGCCCCCTCCTCTGTATTTGCACCTCCTCCTCTGTATTTGCACCCCCGTCCTCCATAATTGCCCCCCTCCTCTAATTGCCCCCCTAATCCCTGTAATTGTCCCCCCTCCTCTGTATTCTCCCCCCACCGCTCCAAACCCACCTGCGGTCCGGGCCCCCCCCCCCTGTGCTGGGGCCCCGTGATACCCCCTGTCGGCTGCAATGGGGGTATTGGAGGGAGGAGGATTTGTGCTGGTAGGGGAAGAAGATTTGTAATAGGAGGGAATGGGAATAATGGCACCCCAATCACAAAGCAAAACTACTTTTGGGTGACAGGCATCCCACAATTCATCATCTCCATGTGATTTTGCCGCGATTTATCGGGTGACAATCGTGGCAAATTCGCACAACGGTTGGGTGCCATGCCGTGCGCCACTAAAGTGTTTGGGTTTGGCTTGAAGAAAAGGTGGCAACCCTAATTCCAGCTTGTCCAAAAAAAGAAAACTTGCAGGGAAAATCAATTGTAATGTTTTTTCTTTATAAATGTACCGTAATTTATGCTGCAGCAGGTTCTATGCACGGTACAGATGCGGCACTTAACAGGCAGACTAAGGGGACCTGCCAGGCACTATATTTAAAGGAATTTTTCATTTTTTATTGTTTCATTGTAAGCATCATTCAAATTACTGCTTCTTTAAAAACAATCTATTTTAATAGTTTTTTTTTTGCATTAGTACATGCTCCCTAGAGCACTGGCCCCTCAAACAGATTTTTATTGCCAATAACGTGCGTATAAGCCTTCAAAATGGGAACTTTTTATTTTTCAAGTTTAGGTCCCATAGATTTTAAAAGGGTTTGCGGTTCGGGTGCGAACTTTTGCCATGTTCAAGAGTTCTGGCATGAACCGGGGGGTGTTCGGACGATCTCTTTTGGTCGGCCCAAAAGTCCTCTCAGTATCACTATGGGATTGGGACCTCACTGTGAGAATGAGCACATGGTCACAACACCGCTCCTTTTTTCTGCACAGCACCTCATGGGCTAGGCCTTCTGGCCAAGACCGGGTCAAATTTTGCTACCAAGGCTTAGCAAATGCACAGGCACTTATTTTTTATTTTTTTTCCTAACGTGTGTGTCACTTTGCCCTTGTGTATGTGCTTTCCTTTCACTCTGGATGGAAGGTGTGGGTCCAGCTTACCCTAAAGTCTAGAGGGAGGATGTGTGGCCATTAGGTTTTTTCTTTCCCTGAACCCGGGGTTCTTTCTTCAGGAGAGCCCTTCATCTAGTACTCAGTGGTCAGCTTCTGCTGACCATGAGGAGAGGGGTCCGTCAGGCCTTTTGGTTAGGTGAACCATGTGTGCTTGCCCCTGTCAGAAGTCTTGTGCCCCAGGGAGGTCAGGGAAGGGTCCTACTTCTTCATGAGGTAGACTAGAAGCACACCTCTAAGTGCACTAGGTGGTCACACTTTTTTTGTTCACTTATAGGTGTTTTGTTTTGGCGTACACTTGCGGGTTTAAAAAAACATGTTCTGTCTGTTTTCATCTCCTCCATCTCCATTATATGTCTTATATGTCTGTCATTTCCATTATCTCCACCATCTCCCAATCTTCCATCACATGCTTGTTCTCAGCTCCATCTTTTACCATCACATGCCTGTTCTCATATCTGCTATTGCATGTCTGTCCTCATCTCCATCATCTCACATTGCATGCCTGTCCTCATCCTCATAATTTTCCAACATGTCGGTGTTCATTTCCATCATCTCCCAACATGTCTTCTTCTACATCATCTCTTATAGCATGTCTGTCTTCATCTCCATCATCTCCCATTATGTCTGTTCTCATCTTCGTCATCTTCCATGATGTCTATGTCCTCATTTTCATCATCTCCCATCACATGTCTGTTATCATCGTCTTCATTTCCCATCACATATCTGTCCACATCTCTATCATCTCCATCACACATCTGTCCTTATCTCCATCATCTGTCATCAAGTATCTGTCCTTATCTCCATGATCTCCCAGCACATGCCTGTCTTCTTCTCCATAATCTGCCATCAAAAGTCTGTCCTTATCTCTATCATCTCACATTGCATAGTTAGATGACAAAGACACATGTCCATCTAGTAGTTAAAAAAAAACAAAACACAACATACACAAATAGAAAACCTCCATATACAAAATTCTATACCCACAGGTGATACAAAAAAAAGCAATGAAGCATGATCCAATTTGCTCCAGTGTTGGGGGGGGGTCCTTCCTGATCCCCCCATGAGGCAATAAGTGATGAGGGATAACTGCCCCTGCATTATTACCTCTACATAATAGTATGCAGTTATATTTTGTGCATTTAGGAATGTATCCTGCTCTTTTTTAAAACATCTCCATCATCTCACATCAGGTGTATGCCTTTATCTCCATCATCCCACATCACATGTCACATGTTTGTCCTCAACTCCAATCACATGTTTGTCCTCATCTTTATCATCTCGCATTGCATGTCTGGCCTGATCTCCATCATATCACATAACATGTGTGTCCTTATCTCTTCATCTCCATCACATATCTGTTCTCACCGCCTTGATCTCCCATTACATTTCTGTCTGTATCTCCATCATCTCCATTACATAGTTGTCCTCATCTCCATTATTTTTGTATTTATTATTTTAGTTAAAAAAAAAAATGGGAATTTAGGCTTGGTAGAAGCTTAAAGTGGTTGTATACCCGCAGAAAAAAAAAACCTTCAGCTGGGCATTCACAGCGCATGCACCGCTGACGTCAGCGGGTGAATGCAAAGTGAATATCTCCTAAACCGTACAGATTTAGGAGATATTAATTTTATCTACAGGTAAGCCTATAACAAGGTAAGTAAAATAAAAAAATGGGTATACAACCACTTTAACTCACGACCCCCATGATCATGTGCACAGCAAAATGACACCCTAGCTACTGCGCCACAGCACTTCCAAACTATAGAAGTTCCATTGAAATTGAATCCCCAACTGCCGCCTCGTGCTCAATCCTGGTGCCAATCATTTTTTTTAATGGCACAGATAACGTAACTCATTTCCTACAAATCTTTTGGAAGATTTCACATTGCCAACTGCTACACTGAATTCCTACTATAGCGACATGCAGTTGCTATGGCAACCAGCAAAGGGAATTCTTACTATAGCAATACACTATTAGCATGGAAACCACTACATGGACTTTGTACTATAGCGATATGAAGTTACTATGACTACTATAAGTACTACATGGAATCCTTACAGTAGCGATACACAGTTATCATGGCAAACAGTACACCAAATTCTTTCAATAGTGCACGTGCCATGGCATTTGGTACACTGAATTCTTACTTATAGTGATCTGCAGTTACTGTGGCAACCAGTACATGACCCTCCCAAGCAAATGTGAATGAACCTTTACTGGAATACCGTTATTTTTTTTTTTACAGTAACTTGTCATTTTTATCAATTCATTCTATTTAAAAATAAGCTTCCAAAAAACAGAAAATGTGACTTCTTCCGGACTCCCAATGTACTCCATGTATACTCCACCCGCTTCCCTTTCCTTCGCTGACATCACTTCCAGGTCCCTCTAATGGGCAGGAACTACAGGTGACCATGAATGATCAGGAGACGCAGGTGGTGCTGTACCTCTTCTCGCACATAGAGTGCAGTTCATATGTGTTTATTTGCCTAAATTTTTTTTTTAAATTCTAATGCTATCCCTGGACCTTGTGAATCATAGACAGCTGACCATTACACCACAAAAATTACCCATAAATGGTTCCAGCTGCCATGAGCTTGTCCTACCATAAGGCTTTGCAGCTGATGCACTCATTTGTATATGCAGCTTACAGTTAACACGTTGTATTTAATTCTGTGGAAAAAGCAGAATGGACATTCATCTTCACACTTCTTTCCCACAAGTCTTTAATAAATCACTCTTTGTAGGCTGACCATAATGTTGAAGTATTAGTTACAGTAGAGTCATAAATATTTGTCAGGTTTTCTGTTATATTATCCCTGAAACGGTAGGCAGGTGGTACCTCCTTCATGTTCCCCTTCTAGTGTGCCAAGTGTGTTTCAGATAAGAAGCCTACTTCAAGGCGGGTTGTTCTGGGCTAGGTGGGCAAGGTGGGTTGTTAAGCACCTTTTACAGGGTCACTTCACTACACATGGAGTACCTTTGCTTTGTGCCATTTTCATCAATGCCCCACGATGATCATACTCCATGTACACTTGTACTTCAACTGTTCTCCAGTTACCTCTCCGTTCTCCATGACAATGTACACCTTTACTGTCTGCATTTAGGGGGGACATGCCAAGCCTTGTCCACATCCACCCATCCAGTGTTTTCCATCACAATTCCCCAGTAGCAGAGTGGGCTCCACACATGCACTTAATGTAACTCTTGGACATCTGTACCTTTGTGCAGGATGTGAATCCACTCCCGTTGCTCTGGGAGACAGAACGCTGGCAGAAGGAGTGCCGACTCCCTTAATAGGGGCCGTTCCACCTATAATAGGTACACGCTATCAACAGGCTGCTTTGAAACTTCCCTTACCCTAAGTAACCATTTGTGTCTTTACACTACTCCTCTCCACACCAATATCTTCATACCCCAATGTGTTTAAGACCCACTCGGAGAACTATGTGTGCTGGTTACTTGCATTTCACCCCTTTTAGTAACTTCAGACCAGGCAGGGGCAACGTGTCAAACACTTTACCTAAAAAAGTGCAAAGGCAATTAGAGAGTCCATCCTGCAAAGGTATAATTCTTCCCTAACTCTTACTACAGGCTGTGTGCTGCCCCGGCATACCTGCAAAGGTAGTATTCGTGCAGTACAAAGTCCATCAAAGGCATTCCTCCAGGGCAGGTGTCTTTGGGGCTATCTCAGAAAGGCGCTTTCCTCCCGGCTATAGGGGATTCTCAGCACCTCCCGCTGTAGTTCTCAGATCGGGGGAGGGAAGCGGCAGGCACTCACATGAGCGTCTAGCAGCGCTCTGAAATAAGGTATAAAGCTGCATATATTTTTTATAAAGCACATACATGGGGGCACATAACTTAATCAAACACGGGGGATTCTAGTCAGAAAACACAGTAGCTTTACAACCACTTTAAGCCTTTGTCGGGAACATGCTGTTAGACATAACTCGAACCCGAATCGACCTTAGCCTGCTTCCACAGGGGCTCTGGACTCCAAACACCCCGTTTTCTGGAGGCCTCTCTTGGGGGGCTGACTAACTTTTTTGTACTGGACCACATTTATATATCATAGGACTAGTGTGCCAAACCTAGAGAAGAACCCACCAAAAGACCAAAGAATCGGGAAAGGTATTAACCCCTACCTTCCCAGCTGGGTCAGTGTCTAACTGGCTATTTTAACCTGCTTACATCCTCCAAAAGAAGACGTGTCATAAGGAATAGGCGATACAAAGAAGATTTGCATTTTCCCTCCGTAAGAATGACACAAGTCTAGAATGCAAAGCAATAAAGTTTTTTTTTTGTACTCGGTTGCTGTTGGGGTGTAATGGTTAGGGCAAATGTTTACAATACAAGGTCCAGGGTTTCCTTTGAAAAATACTGTAGAGCAGGGGTAGGCAACCTTAAAGAGGTGAAGATCTACCTGAACAACATGGGAGAAGGCAAAGACCACCGGTCACAGTGTCGCCTCCTCACACCTGATTTAAACCTCTAATTGCCGTACTACCGTGTCGCAATCACGTGCAGAGCGTGGCAATCATGGGTTTAAATCAGGTGATGCTGTGGCAGCAGCCAAATGTGTACACATGCTGCAGCAGGAATTAAACCCAGTTGCTTTGGTGGGTGCTATCGCCTGCCAATCCTGACCCATTCAAGTAAATAAGGCCACTCTGCAAGCACCCCGCAACTGCATGCTTCTGCGGGGTCCAAGAGGTTAAAGCAGATGGTGAGAATGCAACACAACGCTACCTTCTTTAACTCCTTATTTGCTGTACTGCACAAAGTTGCAGGGCATTTGCAGAGCGGCCTCATTCACTTAAAGCGGAGGTCCGCCAATTTTTTTTATTTTTTAAAAGTCAACAGCTACAAATACTGCAGCTGCTGACTTTTAAAATACGGACACTTACCTGTCCAGGGCGCCCGCGATGTCGGAAATCGAAGCCGATCTATCCCTCGGCTGTCGGGTGCTGCCGCTGCCATCTTTGGTAAGGGAATCAGGAAGTGAAGCCTTGCGGCTTCACTTCCTGGTTGCCTACTGCGCATGTGTGACTCGTGCTGCGCTATCCCACTGGTCCCTACTGTCTTCTGGGACCTGTGTGTCTCCCAGAAGACAGCGGGGGGGGGGCTGGGGACGGAGAAGGAGCCGGAAGTGGCGTAGAACCCCGCGGGTGGCTCAGGTATCTATGCCCGGAAGTGGGAGCAAAATACCGGTATCTGCTCCCCCTCCCCTCTGAAAGGTGCCAAATGTGACACCGGAGGGGGGGGGGGGAATAGAGAGGCGGAAGTTCCATTTTTGGAACTCCGCTTTAAATGGGTCATGCTTGGCAGGTGCTATACCCACCAACCATGACAGGGTGTATAACTCCTGCTTCGGCAGGTGTACACCCCTGGCCACTGCAGCTAAAGGGAGTGCAATTGGAGCGGGGTGGTCAGAGAGCCCCCCTTACATCAGGGTCCTCAGAGAGCCCCTCCTTACACCAAGGTCCCCAGAGAGCCCCCCTTACATTAGTGTCCCCAGAGGGCCCCGTCCTTACATTAGTGTCCCCAGAGGGTCCCGTCCTTACATTAGTGTCCCCAGAGGGCCCCCCTCTTACATTAGTGTCCCCAGAGGGCCCCCCTCTTACATTAGTGTCCCCAGAGGGCCCCCCTCTTACATTAGTGTCCCCAGAGGGCCCCCCTCTTATATTTGGGCCCCCAAACAGCTGACTCCCCCCCTGCAGAGGTTCCCCTGTGCCTGGCTGGGGGAGGTGGGAGGCGGCAATCGGCAGCTATATGGTGTCCACAGGCAGCGGGATCTCCCTGGGGCTAGTAGTTCTATCTCCGAATGTATACAGCGGAGAGGGGAGGGGCCTCTGACCCAGGCATCAGCAACAGTGTTCAAGCAGAGTGAAAGTGAAACTGATACCTGCCTGGGTCAGAGGCCCCTCCACCCTTCTACAAACCCCAGGGAGATCCCGCCGCCCACTCAGGCACCACGATCGCCGCCTTCCACCTCCTCCCACCTCTCCTCACTGCACTCTAAACGGCCAGCCAGAGGTGCAGGGGGGGATGCTGGGTATTGGGGGGCCCCCCACAGCGGCGGGGCCCTAAGCAGCTTGCATAGTGTGCCTATAGGGCCGATCGGCTCTGGTAAAAACACCACCCCCCAAACTGAAAATGTAAATAAACCCTTATTATTCTGAGCATCCTATAACGCTGCTGGGTTAGCTGCAATTTGCTATAGACTTCTATTATATCCTGCAAGTGTGGTGCACTTTCTAAAATCACACCAAAACTCCTGCATTCAGGATGGGACAGGAGCCAGCACTACAGAGGAGGCATCAGCTTTACAAGTAGTGCCTCTGCATTGAACTCTGTTTGCTCTGGTTCAGCAAGCCCAGACTGCGATCTACCAGTCACCTGTCCACGATCTACTGGTAGATTGCAATCTACAGGTTGCTGACCCCCACTGTAGAGGAAAATGGAGGGACACGATTTAAAAAATAATAATACGAACATATATAATAACAATTTTATTTATTTCATTTTCTTTTTCATTATGTTTTTATTAGGGTTTTGAAGGATACAAGACATACCCCATTAAAATATGTAAGTAAAACCAGTATGCTAATGAGTTCCAGAATGGTATTTATCGAACATCAAGGGAAAAGAGAGTAACTAAAGTATAAAGCAATAAGTAATACTGGAAGCAGGTGGCAGCACCACCCACAGCCTGTGGTTTGCGAAGGTACTGTAAATGAAACCTACCAAATGGAATCGCTTGTAGCATCAGTCAACCATCAGGAAGAATGCTGCCGTAAAACATGATTCAATTGGAGCAAGTTCACTTGTTCTTCTGGATACCAAGACATTGCAGAACCAAACTGGTCAAACAGCGCTTAAACGTTGGCAGAGGATGACCAAGGATAAATCTTCTTCAATACATGTGACAACCCTCCATGGTCCAGGTCTCTGGGTCAGATAACCTCTTATGCCGCGTACACACGGTCGGAATTCTCATCGGAAAAAGCTCTGATGGTTTTCCCGTCGGAATTCCGACGGAATTTCGCTCAAACTGTCTTGCCTACACACGGTCACACCAAATTCCGACGGTCAATAACACCACAGCATACAATGCGTTCGACTGCACTATAAAAGGGAAGTTTAATGCTTCTGAGCAAGCATCAAACTGTTTCCGAGCATGCGTCGGAATTTTGCGTGTCGGAATTGCATACACACGATCGGAAAATCCGATAGAAAGGTTTTCTGTCGGAAAAATTAAAAACAGGTTCTCAATCCAAAGTCCGTTGGAAATTCTGACAGAAAAGGACCGATGGGCATACATTCCTGGTCAGAAAATCCGATGAAAAGCTTCCATCGGACTGTTTCCATCGGAAATTCCGACCGTGTGTATGTGGCATTACAGGGCTTTCAGTTTATCTCTCCACAAAGGATGTTGTTCAAAGCTCAATCCCGGGGAAAAGGATTTGGTCAAAACTTTGAGGTGAGCGGCCATTTCTCCAGAAGGGTGTGGAGCACCTCTTCTTGTTTTTTTCAGCTATTTTGAACTATAGAAAATTGTATAGTTTTTGCTAGTATTTACATCCCCTTTTTTTGGAAGGATTAATTATCTTATTATTCCATTTCCAAGTATGGTGTGCATATTGTCTTTTTAGCCACTTGAACTGCAGATAACTGTTTAGTTCTTTCTAGCCCTACCTTGAAAGGATTATTCATCTGATTACTTCAAGCACGCTGTACATATTGATGGACCCTTTGTCATATGGACACTTATTCTTATATTTTTAATTATTTTTGCATTTTTTTGTGATTTTTATTTATCCTATGCACTAAGGTTATAATAGTTCTTTTGCTATTGTTATATGGCGTGTTTTGACATAAAAGGTTATTAGAATAAGCTCACCCTTCACACCCTATTACTATTTTGACTTTAGTGTTTGAGTTCACTTTAAATGGTTGCAGCTGTTCCTTAATTGCAATCTTCACTTTCTTTCATTATATAGTAGCGCACAAGTACGGTACTTGATTACTGAATTTTCCCGTTTCTTGTCACATCCACGAGGGTTCTCAACTTGGTCCAGGTGCTCAATTACGTACCATAGGCTGCATGTTTTTTTTTTTGCCTTGTTCAACTGTAGATACTGTTAAAGTTTTGATAGCTGGATATGTCAGATGAAGAGCACTAGATCTGCCAACTTATATATTGTACTATATATATCTTTTGTTGAGAATGTCATCTCCTGTATGTCTTGTTGAAAAATACAAATAAATGAAGCGGCCATAACCCTCGATGGGGCAGCCTTGACTTTTTGGCTTACCAGTTACCTCCGCTTGGCTTGTTCTTCCAGGTCTAGGGGTTCACAGAGTTAGTACCCAACGACTTTGCACGCTGACACCATAAAAGTCCTTTTGAAAGGTTTTTATTTGCAGGGGTAACATCCAACAGACACAGTCTCATGTGGGAACAGAGGGTAAGGGTGAAGAAAACTCAGGCACCTTGAACTGCTAAGTATATGAAAGTCTCTATTTGCCAACCCAGAGAGTAGCCACTCGCAGCTGGGCGCTTCAAAGCTGAACAAATCTCTAGCCAGAGATTATGGCAGTCAGCACTTGAATTACAGAATTTGCAAAGTCTCTGACCTTGAACTAAAGTAGCACTCAGAAGCAAAACAGGAACCTTTCCTCAGTACCTGGAACGTTATCTGTCTCCTTGGCAGTATTGGGGAAGCGTGGATTCTCTAGTGTCCTTGACAACCCAGCAACCAGGCACTTCTCAGGATGCCAGCTTGTTGGCCCTCCTCCGAAGTGTCCTCCCCCGGTTGCTTACATGAGCTGCGGTGCCCCTCCAAGTTGAGTGCGCACCCGTATGCCTTGAATCCTCCCTCAGTTACTGCGCCTCGGATCAGCCGGTTCCGAGACTCGGGAACAGATGGATCCTTGCCCCAGACCAAGCGGCCCCGGAGCAGGTCCAGACCAATCAAGTCCTTCAAATATGCAACTGTGTGTTGTCTTCTTATACTCCTTCTCATATGAAATACCCAGTAAATTCCTGCACCATTAACACGCTGCACCCATAATGTTCAATGTTCACCAAAAAATCTATTTAAATTAAATCCATAAAGTATGCTGCATTTATATATTGTATCTTCTTACACTCCTCATTTAAGATGCCCAGTGAATACCACCACCATTAACACACTGCATTACCTCAGTATATAGACATATTATATACAAAATAAGCCAACGTGTGCATTTCCCTTTAAGTGATCTTATTCACCTCCTCGGGATGCTGCTGGCATTTACCACTTACCGTATATACTCAAGTATAAGCCGACCCGAATATAAGCCGAGGCACCTCATTTTACCACAAACAACTGGGAAAACGTATTGACTAGAGTATAAGCCTAGGGTGAGAAATGCGCAGCTGCTGTAAGTGGAAAAGAGGGTTAACAATGCCCATTTGCAGCCTCACTGTGCCCATTTGCAGCCATAGATCCCCCAAACTTCAAACTTGGTAGCTAAGGGTTCCTAAATGCCCCCTAGCTGCAAAGGGCCCCGAAATGACATTGCTGCAGAAGGACACAGTTGACCAAATTTGGAGCCCTGTATCTCTGGGTCACATGGTGCTAGGAGCCTGGACATGTTGTAGTGTTAGTTCCACTGGGTTTGAATACCAAATTTGGGGTTCCAAGCACCAAGTGTCCCCAAGATACAGGGCCCCAAAGTTGGGTCGTAAAATGTCAAGCACTTTTCTGCAGCAGAGAATTACATTTTCCGAACCGACTTTGGGGCCCGGACTTAGTGGTAGGAACCCCATCTTTGGATATGTTGTAGTGCTAGGTCCACTGGGTTGGCATACCAAATTTGGGGTTCCTAGCACCAAGTGGCCCGAGATACAGGGCCCCAAATTCCGGTCGGAAAATGTCATTTTCTGCTGCAGAAAAGTGCTTGACTCGAGTATAAGCCGAGGGGGCATTTTCAGCACCAAAAAATGTGCTGAAAAACTCGGCTTATACTCGAGTATATACGGTAATCACTTCTTCCATTTATACCATTAAGAACTGCAATAATCTGTATATTTTCCCACTGGCTCCTCTGCTCAAAGGAAATTAAGATAAGAGTTTTATCATTTAAAATAAATGGCAGTTTATTAAAAAAAGTCAATTTCCCCTCACTCACTAAGTACAGCAGTGCACACCATGAAATCACTTATTAGGGTGCATGCCCCCTTTATGATAGAGTCCTCAGAATCACAACTTCAACCAATACGGTGACTACTTCAAGGTAATGTGATGATGTCACTAGGCTCCACCCTGGCACATTTTGTCACCGCCCACGTTACTTCTTCAAAAGGGTAAACAGAGCCCTATTGTCCTATCATGTCTTATATAGGCTCCTGTTTTAATCATGTTGCCAGGTTATGGTCGCCATTTTGTTGACTCTCTCCACCATCTTTGTATATACCAAATGTCAGGAAGAAGATCTAGTCCATAGTTAGGTATTCATGTAACTAAATTACAGGCGCCATATTGTGTTGTTTTTTAACATACCAAATGCCAGGAATAACGCACTGTGAGTCTACAAGCATCAGGGGTCCTATTGTAATCTACCATTCACGCTGCAGAAATCAATCTATTTTAAGCCAAAAACAGTATTTAAAAGAGATGTATATGTTTTTTTGTTTTTTGTTCAAGAATCATACTTACCTAGATACTGCATCTGCCCCCGGTGCCTCTAACACTGAGAACTGAGCGATCAAACACAGCCAAACGCTCAGTTCTCACAGCTTCCTGAGTAGCTCTCTGCTTTGCCCCCCATGTGTGCTCACTGGAGTGCTGGGACGTGGAGGGGGTGGGAGCAGCCAGCTCAGGCTCTCAATATGGTCGGGATCCGCCCACAACCCTGGATTGACACAAGGCTCAGCCTCTCAGCTGAGAGCTTGAGCCAGCCGCTCCCACCCCCTCCAAAGGTCAGCACTCCAGTGAGCACGCGGGGGGGGAGAGGGTGGGGGGGGGGTGCAGAGCAGATGGCGGTGACTAACAGTCACTAGCTCTCTGCTCACAAAGCTCTGAGAACCAAGAGATTAGCGGTGCTTGATATCCCTTTATATAGGGATGTATATACAGTGAGTTCGCCCTTTAAAATAAAAAACTGAAAAGGTGAACACCCTACACTAACCCACTGTGTGCCCCTGGTCCCCACTGCACTTACAGTATCTCACAAAAGTGAGTACACCCCTCACATTTTTGTAAATATTTTATTATATCTTTTCATGTAACACTAAAGAAATTACACTTTACGACAATGTAAAATAGTGAGTGTATAACAGTGTAAATTTGCTGTCCCCTCACAATAACTCAACACACAGCCATTAATGTGTAAACCGCTGGCAACAAAAGTGAGTACACCCCTAAGTGAAAATATCCAAATTGGGCCCAAAGTGTCAATATTTTGTGAGCACTGCCTTAACCCTTTTGGGCACGGAGTTCACCAGATGTTCACAGGTTGCCACTGGAGTCCTCTTCCACTCCTCCATGACGACATCACAGAGCTGGTGGATGTTAGAGACTTTGCACTCCTCCACCTTCCATTTGAGAATGCCCTACAGATGCTCAATAAGGTTTAGGTCTGGAGACATGCTTGGCCAGTCCATCACCGTTACCCTCAGCTTCTGTAGCAAGGTAGTGGTCATCTTGGAGGTGTGTTTGGGGTCGTTATCATGTTGGAATACTGCCCTGTGGCCCAGTCTCTGAAGGGAGGGGATCGTGCTCTGCTTCAGTATGTCACAGTACATGTTGAAATTCATAGTTCCCTCAATGAACTGTTGCTCCCCAGGGCCGGCAGCACTCATGCAGCCCCAGACCATGACACTCAAACCACCATGCTTGACTGAAGGCAAGGCACACTTGTCTTTGTACTCCTCACCTGGTGGCCGCCACACATGCTTGTCACCATCTGAACCAAATACGTTTATTTTGGTCTCATTAGACCACAGAACATGGTTCCAGTAATCCATATACTTAGTCTGCTTGTCTTCAGCAAACTGCAGGCTTTCTTATGAATCATCTTTCGAAGAGGCTTCCTTCTGGGATGACAGCCATGCAGACCAATTTGATGCAGTGTGCGGCGTATGGTCTGAGCACTGACAGGCTGACCCCCCCCCACCCCTTCAACCTCTGCAGCAATGCTGGCAGCACTCATACGTCTATTTCCCAAAGACAACCACTGGATTTGACACTGAGCACCTGCACTCAACTTCTTTGGTCGACCATGGTGAGGCACGTTCTGAGTGGAACCTGTATGGTCTTGGCCACCGTGCTGCAGCTCAGTTTCAGGGTCTTGGCAATCTTCTGATAGCCTAGGCCATCTTTATGTAGAGCAACAATTCTTTTTTTCAGATCCTCAGAGAGCTCTTTGCTACGAGGTGCCATGTTGAACTTCCAGTGACCAGTATGAGAGAGTGAGAGTGATAACACCAAATTTAAGTGCGTTGGCATTTGACCACTTGGACCAAACAAAACTGCTATGATCCGTCCTAGAAGCTCTACAGAAAGAAGGGGAACAAAAGCTGTGATTTTTAATACCTGGACTTGTACACTGGCTGTGGGGTGCTAAAAGCTAATCAGCCATTGAGGTAATTGCATTGGGAAGGTTGTTGGAGGTTCACCTTTTAATTTTTTTCTGACAAGGTTGTTATTTTATAGAATGAGTAATATATATAAAATGAGAACGTTGTCAAGATATCCTCTTAGTTCATGCCCCCCTTCCCTCACCTAATCAAGCAATGTACACATATCATCAAAATATAATATACATCACTGAATAGGTACACTATCCATAAAGAAGTCTGGGGTTGTAAAAAAAATTAAAAAAACTATCTCTATGATATAGCTGTCCCCTGCCTGGCTCTAGACCAAGCAATGAGCAATCAAATTACCACTGATTGCACAGTTCTTGGAGCAGAGAGCAGTGACTATCAGCCAATGCTCTCCACTCCCCCCCTCCCATACTCACTGGAGTATAGGGCTGGAGAGGAGGCGGGAGGAGCTGACTTTGGCTTTCAGCCGTGTGATGAGAGCTGGAGCAACTTTCAATCAGGCATCTGGGTGGATCCAGACAATATGGTCAGTATACTTCCAGAGCCTGTAGCGGCACTGTAATGTCAGCAGGCTTTATTCTGCTGTCAGCTGATTCTAGGTCACATGATGAGAGCAAAAGTAAGTGCACTCCGGAGACGCAGAAGACAGAAGACATTAGTAATGCCAGTCCCTGCTGCCTTTTAGTGCCCATCAGTGCCACCTACCAGTGTGGCATATTTGTGCCTCCTCATCAGTGCCACCTAATCAGCACCACCTATTAGTGCCGCCTCATCAGCCCCATCAGTGAAGGAGAAAAATTACTAATTTGCAAAATTTACGGAAACAAATAAAACATATTTTTTTCCTAATTTTCGGTCTTTTTTCTTTTTTTTTTGCAAAAAATAAAAAACCCAGCAGTGAATAATTACCACCAAAAGAAAGCTCTATTTGTGCGAACAAAATTATTAAACATTCATTTGGGTACAGTGTTGCTTGACCGCGCAATTGTCATTCAAAGTGCAACAGCGCTGAAAGCTGAAAAATGGCCTGGGCAGGAAGGGGGTGAAAGTTCCCTTGCCCTGTAGGCAAGTGGTTAATGTAAGTTGTTATAACATTTTTAATAAACTGCCCTTTGCTGCACTAGAGGGTGCTTTCCCTTTCTATACTGCATTCACACACACAGGAGCGGTGGGGGGGAAATTACATGTGATTTGCATTCCTGTTCAAATCGCATGCGATTCTTTGCAGTGCGATTTCACTTTAATCGCACCACAAAGGTATCAGTTTCTGTAACATTTGTGTGAGTACTACTAATAATAATTAAAAAAGAAATAAAAGCTAAGGGAAAATCTTAAAAAGCTGAAATACCTAGCAACAAATGATACAACAGATGATAGTTTTCTCTATTAGCTAATAAAAAAATGGCAAAGCTCAAAAACCTGTGCAAGCCGCGCATAAAAACGCGCCAAAATTGACAGAAAAAACAATGGAAGAATGCTCAAAAACGCTAAGCTCAGGCGTGAATGCAGCATGTTTTATGTACGTGTTTCAGCACTGTAATCCTGCGTACACATAATTGAAAATTCAGCCAGCAAAAGACCGATGAGAGCTTTTGGTCGGAAAATGCGACCGTGTGTGCAACAGACTTTTGCTGGACGCATTCCAGCCAGCAAAAGATTGAGAGGATTTTCCTAAATTTTTTGGTTGGAAAAAGTTCCGATCGGAAATTCTGTTCGTCTGTAGCAATTCCGACGCACAAAATTCCTATGCATGCTCGGAAACAATTTGACGCATGCTCAGAAGCATTGAACTTAATTTTCTCGTCTCGTCGTAGTGTTGTACGTCACCGTGTTCTTGACGGTCGAAAGTTCAGCAAACTTTTATGTGACCGTGTGTATGCAAGCCAAGCTTGAGCGGAATTCCGTCG
>CM053034.1:38765824-38806248 GCA_028564925.1 Lithobates sylvaticus | reverse complement strand
AGTCGGTTAGACTTAAAAGGTACATATGGACTGACAGGGTGGAATAATAAGGGAAGTGCAAAAATACCCCTGGACCCATAGTTTTATTTCACTGGTATTGCTATCTTAAAGTGTTTATGTAAATGATATGAATCCTGGGAAGGCAGCCTCTACACCCCAAAGGATCTCCACGGTCACCTTGGCTTGTAGTGTAATGTTTCCACAACTGAAACTGAAGTGCCAGACTGCTGCTAAGAAGTCCAGATACAACTCTACTAAGGTAATCTGAAAAGTTAGGGTGAGGGTTTAGGGTTTCCCCTTGAAGAACAAGGTTAGGACTCAGGGATTAGAATAGGGACCTCCTCCAAAGGTCAAAGGTCAGCAAGTGTGTCCCCAGAGGTCAATGGTCAAGAGGCATGGCTGACCCACCCCCACCAAAGTGTTCCGCCTACCCCAACTAAGTCTAAGGGAATGAACAAGTCAGGGAATGAACAAGTCGGGGGAAAGCGCTTGGCACTGTACAATTTATATCCTGAATGGCCAAGCCTAGTACTCCATGGAAGGAATGAACACACAGACATGAAACTTTATCACTGCACCAATCCACTCTTCCAGATATCCAGTGCTGAAAATGGCGCATGCATGCAATATAGATTTCATGCGCTCTTTGTAAACAGTTGGCACCCCCCATAGTCAAGTTGAAAATAAAGAAAGTGGAAGAAGGCTTGAAGTGTTACATCAGCAAAGTGATGGCACCAGTCTTCTGCACTGGTGCTGCACAACCTCAGAATCCCAGATGACTGTTGCCATCACCCTTCCCACTGATGGAACACTTTGGTCCTTCTTCTTCCACTTTCTCTATCTTCAACTTGACTATGGAATGTGTCAACTGTTTGCAAAGAGCGCATTAAAACCTGTATCATGTGCATGTGTCATTTTCAGTGCTTGCCACTTTTGAGCATCTGTGGGGCATCCTCAAACTGAAGGTGGAAGAGTGCAAGGTCTCTAACATCCACCAGCTCTGTAATGTCATCATGGAGGAGTGAAAGAGGGCTCCAGTGGCAACCTGTGAAGCTCTGGTGAACTTCATGCCCAAGAGGGTTAAGGCAGTGCTGGAAAATTATGGTGGCCACACAAAATATTTGGGCCCAATTTGGGCATTTTCACTTAGGGGTGTACTCACTTTTGTTGCCAGCAGTTTAGAAATGAATGGCTGTGTGTTGAGTTATTTTGAGGGGACAGCAAATTTACACTGTTATACAAGCTGTACACTCACTACTTTACATTGTAGCAAAGTGTCATTTCTTCAGTGTTGTCACATGAAAAGATATAATAAAATATTTACAAAAATGTGAGGGGTGTACTCACTATATATATATATACAGAACAGGGCTTTTTTCAGCAAGAACGCAGGGGTAACACAGTTCCGGCATCTCCAGCACTAAGTGTACGTAATGGCAACAGGTGCTGGGGTGTGCTGGAGTATCTACTAATTCTGGCTGCTGGGGGATCTATTGTTAAAGCGGAGCTCCACCCTAAAGTGGAACTTCCGCTCATTGGAACCCCCCCCCCCTCCGGTGCCACAATTGGCACCTTTCGGGGGGAGAGGGTGCAGATACCTGTATAATACAGGTATCTGCACCCACTTCCGGGCATAGATAGCCGCAGATTCTGCGGCTATTACGCCATTTCCTGCGGCCCTTATTGCCCTTATTGCGCAGCGCGACTCACAGTAGGGAACCGGAAAGTGAAGCCGCAGGGCTTCACTTCCTGATTCCCATACCGAAGATGGCGGCGACAGCACCCGAGACCTGATCGACAGAACGGCTTCGGGTGCCGACATCGCTGGCGCGTTGGACAGGTGAGTGTCCATATTTTAAAAGTCAGCAGCTGCAGTATTTGTAGCTGCTGACTTTAAAAAAAAATTTTTTTGCCGGACTCCATTTTTTAATGAGGGGAGGCTCTATTTTTGGGGGGGGGGGGGGAGGGGGGGCTATTGTTGTTGTTTGGGAATCTATTGTTGCTGGTGGGGATCTATTGTTGCTGGGGGTACTATGTTGAGGAGGGGGGTCTACTGATGCTGGCTGTTGGGGGATCTCTTGTTGCTGTGGGGTATATTTTTGCAGGGCCCTAGTGTTACTGGAGGGATCTGTTGTTTCTTGTTATTATTAACACATTCCTACAAATTACAATTACAATGATACTTGGTTCTGTTTTCTCTAAAAAGAGTGGTACTGGAAATTAGCTAAAACCAAGAGACAATGCTCGGAGTTGGGTTGGTAACAGGCACATGGGCTGACTTGGAAGGGGGGAGTACCTGCACATATTCTCTGAAAAAAAAGCCCTGTATATATATATATATATATATATATATATATATATATATACATACATTTTTTAATTAAACAAATATAAATGTTAGTCACCAAAATAATGCAGTAATCATTTTTAATCGTCCACAGCTGTTTATGCTGCACCATACACACTGCAATTCGTTTCGTTTTTTTTTCGTTATTTTCGTTCGTTCGTTTTCGTACAAATGAACGAATCGTTCGAATCGTACGAATCCGAAGAACGAACCATTCGAATCGTACGAATCCGATTAATGAATCATTCGAATTAAACGAATCCGAAAAACAACGAAAATCCGAAAAAAACAAATTAGAAACAACGAATGTACGAATGAAGAAAATCCGAAAAACGAAAACCAACGAAAAAATTCGTACATTCGTAACTTTTTTTTTTGTTGAATTGGTAATTTTCCGTGTCCCTTACAATGGTGCTGCTAAACGTGCTTCGAATGGATTGAACAAAAAAATTCGTACATTCGTAACTTTTTTTTCGATTCGGAACTTTTTTTTTTCAATTCGTAACTTTTTTTTTTTTTCGATTCGTAACATTTTTTTTCGATTCGTAACTTTTTTTTTTTCGATTTGTAATTTTCCGTGTCTCTATTGAACAAAAAAATTCGTACATTCGTAACTTTTTTTTCGATTCGTAACTTTTTTTTTTTCGATTCGTAACTTTTTTTTTCGATTCGTAAATTATTAAAATGTAATAATAGCATACACATTACATAAAATTATGAATTATGCTCCGATTACGAATCTACGAATGTTACGAATGTACGAATAAATACGAATGCGTCCGAAAAATTAAACTAACGAAAAAACGAATCAACGAAAAAATAACTCTTACGAATGTACGAATCGTTACGAATCCGAACACCTACGACTTACGAATGTACGAATCGTTACGAATCAACGGAAACAAAAAAAATGAAACGAAAAAAAACCAAATTTTTTTCGGAAACGAAAAAAAACGAAACGAAAATAAATGAATTTCTTTGTTGTGCACATGTCTATTATCTCATTCCAACTGTTTACCAAGGCATTCTTCTTCATATGCCACTTATCACACAATATCCTGCGCTCCAAATTTCTAGAGATACGTAGAGTTATTGTAACACCCCTAGCCAAGTGTCTACTCTTGTCATGGCTGACCAGAGTAATCCAAACAACATTGCCTGCTCAAGATTCTGCAATGTCTGTGGTGGGGTGCTTCCAACAGTAAAGAGTGATGAGGACCTGATATTGCAGGCTTTTAAGTGGTAGTGTTCTCTGCCCTTGTTTCTATAGTATTTAACATATTTCCCAATGTGAAAATGGTACAGAGTGCAGAAATGGAAGCCAAGTCAGCAACTGTATCAGACCTAGCTGTGCACTACATAACTGCCTGCTGTGGCTGTCTTAATAAATGTGTGAGAATTCTTAATTAAGCATTCCTTTAATAACTTATCATTGCAAAGACTCCTCCAGTTTTTAAATATATTCACACCATCTGTCTCATGCAATCAACAGGTAAACAATGCTGCTGTGGGTTATTCACTATCAAATCCCAGTTGTCGAGAACAGCTTGTATCGTCTAACATCTTCTTCAGTCGGCAATGGAATACTTCAACTCTAAAGTTCAGTGAAATATTCTGAAACATGTCTTGTTCTGCGAGACATTTAGCTATAGAAGGTAAAACCTGTTGTATAATGGATGAAATAAGGTCTATGCAGCTGTAATATAATTGCATCTACAGTACCTAAAGGGTAGTTATATTTGGTAGTAAAAAAAGACAGAAACCCTTGTTTGTAAATATACTGGGCCATCGGTGGACCAAAAAAAAAATGCTACCGGCTACCGTGACAGGGATTCTACATCTACAAGGATTGCGTAGCATTCAGTTGCAGTGGCGGCCCGTCCATACGGGGCGCAGGGGCACCGCCCCCCTCATCCATGGGCCCAGCCCCTAATCTACATGCAGGGCGCAGGACGCATGGATACAAATGTTTTTTTTTTTTTTTTTTTGAAGCACGTGATTAGAGCCTGATGTCGTCCTGCTTCTCTTCTCAGCCAATCAGGAAGCGGGCCGGGAGGAGAAGCAACGCCTGTTTGAAGCCTGGGCCAGGAAAGGAGCATGTATTGGAGTGAGTACCAAGGCCAAACTCAGCCAACCGCACTGGAGCAGCCTGACAAGTCGGGGGCGCGGCTGCAGGGTATTCGGTGCTCTGGCGCTCCTGCCCTGGCTCCAACAATAGCCCAGCTCAGCCTCCACCTCACCATGGAGCACCCAAGCAGCCAAAGTGCTAGAGATCCCACTGCCTTCCCGTCTGTCCCCTGGGGGGAGGGGGGAAGGCATCGGCAGCGGTGCAAGTGAAGGGGGGGGGGGCACTGGCAGTGGCAGTGCAAGTGAGGGGGGGCAGGTTTATTTTCCGCCCACCTCAAAATATTGAGCACCAGCCACCACTGTTCAGTTGTTAAAGCTGGCCATGTAGACATTATGCAAAAATGTCTACACTGTGTGTCAGCTCATCCTAAAAAGATACAATATATATACGATCTATCACTTTAAGATATGGCGGTTCATGATCAGAGTCGAGAGTGCTGGCGGAGCCTGTTGTTGGCAATACTAAGTTATTACATTGCATTCATCAAGCTACTCTTAAAGTGATTGTTAAAGTAATTAAAAAAATAAAATAAACATGCCATACTTACCTGTTCTGTACAATGGTTTTGCACAGAGCATCCTCATTCCTCTTCTGGGGTCCCCTGCCGGCACTCTCAGATCCTCCCCTCTTCCAAGTAAGTATTTCAGGGGGAGCTGAACACGGAAGTTTTTTTACCTTATTGCCTAGAATGCATTAAGGCTGCTTTCACACTGGGGCGGGCGTTGACGGTAAAACACCGCTAGTTTTAGCGGCACTTTACCATCATTTTCGCTGCACTTTACCATAATTTTAGCTGTGCTTTACCATCGTTTTAGCAGCGATTACCATCGTTTTAGCGGCGCTTACCATTGTTTTAGCAGCGCTATTCAGACACTATTGGGGGTGCCTTTTTTTAATTCTTCTTAATTTCAATAAAAAAGTGCATAACAATAGGCATAGTCAACATAAATACAAAACATGTGACAGCTCAGAGAATCAGATTGCATTAAAGTGTTTAGTCAGCAATTTAAATTAACCAATCCTATACCCTACTTAAGGCACAGTGGAAAGAAGTTCCATCATAGCAATGCTGAGGTGTGCAGGGTCTCATAGGCTTTCCAATCATCGTTATTTCCGACCCGTGGCTGATTATGACATGTGCTCGGGGGCGCTTTTAACCCGCACTAGGGACCGAATAAAGGGTTAAATGCGCCTGTGTAGCATCGCTGCTGAAGCGATGTGCAGGCACTTCGGGAGAGGTGCCCATTCATTTCAATGGGCAGAAGCGGTGGAGTAGCGGTGTATACACCGCTCTTCCACCGCCCCAAAGATGCTGATGCACAAGCGCAGCACCCCAGTGTGAAAGCACTCTGGCTTTCACACTGGGACCGCAGGGGAAGCGTTTTTACAGGCACTATTTTTAGCCCTTTAACGCCAGAAAAACGCCTCCAGTGTGAAAGGGGTCTTAGGTAAAAAAGATTCTGCCTTTACAACAACTTTATTATGTTTACTAAAATCTTCTGCAGAGACAAGACCCAGCAAAAACACGTGTTCACGTGAATGTAGAGCCATGTTTTTTTGTTTTTTTTATTTGAAAAAAGTAGGTTAGGGTTAGTGTGACCACTGTGAGTGAGATAAAGTGATCTGCAAGCCAAATGTTACAGTTGTTAACAGGTGAGGGAAAATCTTCCAATGGGAACACCCTTTTCTGTAACAATGTGGGGAATTTCCCTAACTTTGCTGCATTTTCTTATTACTTCCTTTTGAGTTTCCAAGACAGGAAGTGAAGGGAAATCTCTCCAAGGGGCAGCAAAATAAATCAGAGTTTTTAATCCTTTGCTATTCTATCCAAAACTAAACAAAAAGTTTGGACTATACATACACTTTTAAAGTGTGACTAAGTCCTGGTTCCCACTGGTGTGATGCGGGAACCAGCGCATTGCATCTCATGTGCAGGCAGTTCACATGGCTCTCTGCGAACTGCTGCAGGTGTCAATGTGAAGTTAATGACACCCCCAAATCGTTTCCCAGATCGCAGTGCAAACTGTGAAATTGGACAGGAATCGGATCACATGGGTCTGAACACCCATGCAATCCGATTCCAGTGTAGACCCAAAAAAGCTTTTGATACCCAATGTGTGCAGCAAATACAATTAGTAAATATAAGAACTTGGCTAATTTGAGAGCTGCCCGAAAGTGTATAAAGACCATCATCAAAGACGGCGGAATCAGAACTTCCTAATGAGGACCCGTTAATTAGTCAAAATGCGTTGAGGCTTGATCGCATCATTGCCACCCATTTCACTTCACTCGTCACTTCCGAGCTGCTTTACATTACCAAGCACTGAATGCCTGGCAAGGAACAAGCGTATGATTGAGCTGTACACACCTTTTTGGAAAATACATTTTAAAGTCCTTCCTCTCTGTGTCCTCCCTAAGGATGAGCCGAACACCCCCCCCCCCCCGGTTCGTTTTGCACCAGAACTTGCGAACAGGCAATACCGTTAAAGTCTATGGGAAGCGAACATGAAAAATCAAAAGTGCTAATTTTAAAGGCTTATATGCAAGTTATTGTCATAAAAAGTGTTTGGGGACCCAGGTCCTGCCCCAGGGGACATGCATCAATGCAAAAAAAAGTTTTAAAAAATAAAGTTTTTTCAGGAGCAGTGATTTTAATAATGCTTAAAGTGAAACAATAAAAATTAAATATTCCTTTAAATTTCGTACCTGGGGGATGTCTATAGTATGTCTGTAAAGTGGCGCATGTTTCCCGTGTTTAGAACAATACCACAGCAAAATGACATTTCTAAAGGAAAAATTGTCATTTATAACTGATCGCGGCTGTAATGAATTGTCGGGTCTCAACAATATAGATAAAACTCATTGAAAAAAATGGCATGGATTCCCTCCCCCCCAGTCCATTACCAGGCCCTTTGGGTCTGGTATGAATATTAAGGGGAACCCCAAACCAAAAATGTAAAAATTAATTATACCAGGCCCTTCAGGTCTGTTATGGATATTAAGGGGAACCCTGCGCCAAATAAAAAAAAAATGGCATAGGGGTTTTTCCCAAAATCCATTCCAGACCCTTATCTGAGCACTCAACCTGGCAGGCTGTAGGAAAAGAGGGGGGGAAGAGAGAGCGCCTCCTGAACCGTACCAGGCCACATGCCATCAACATGGGGAGGGTGCTTTAGAGTAGCCCCCAAAACATCTTGTCCCAATGTTGATGGGGACAAGGGCCTCATCCCCACAACCCTTGCCCGGTGGTTGTGGGGGTCTGCAGGCGGGGGACTTATCGGAATCTGGAAGCCCCCTTTAACAAGGGGACCCCCAGATCCCAGCCTCCCCCCCATGTGAATTGGTAACGGTACGTTGTACCCCTACCATTTCACAAAAACATGTTAAACATAGTAAAAACAACAGGAGACACTTTGGATTTACACACAGAGGCACATCTCCAGCTCTGCAGCCCTCTCATTCACCCCCCCATTTCCTTCCTGGCAAACTCTCACCAGAGTGAGAGAAAGAGCTGTGCATGATGTCAGCCTAGGCTTTTTTTTGCAGACAAGAAACAGGAAGTGGGCTGTATAAGGTATTTACTGGCGAGGGGAGAAGATTTAATAGATGGAAAGTTGAAAAAATTACCGAAGGTCTGTTTTAAGACTGAGACATAGGAAAGATGTTGCTAAACTGTTTTAAAATAAGCCTAACATAATGGAAACTGAAGCATGAGTAATAAGCTATAAAAAAAAAAAAAACATATCATATACAGTTTTTTTTAGTTGTTTGAATTTCTAGCAGATGTTTAGGCTGGTGTCATTAAACCCCAGGTGAATATAACATACTGTTTCTGCTGTTTACAGCATTCTTGTTTTGTTCATCTGAAAAGGTAAAATGTATGACTGTTTGAAATAAAGATGCCTGGAAAATACTGTCTTATTCTCAGAAAATGCACATTTCAGAAGACCTAAATGTGTTAAGAGGTTAGGATATCATCTCATCAGCTATTGGATATAATATCGTTGTCTCCATGTTTGTTGCATTCCTGGCATGGGTAACCCATTTGGTTTAAGACCCCCATTGTTTCCTGTCCTGAGTTCCTTTTGCAGCCAGTTGCATCTGTTGTGTCAAGACCTGGTTGTCCAGATACCCACTTTGGATGTAAGAGCTACACTCGCTATTACAGCTCCAGTGGTAGAGATCTTCTGGGGAAGTGTAGAGTTCAATTTGAGACTTGTCCTGACCTAGACATTATTTCTGAGACCTCTGGTGCATTAGGGCACCTGGGTTGGGTAACGGATGCCTTGGCTAGACCTGCTTGGCTGTTTAAATTCAGAGCAGTTTCTAGCAAGTCAGATGTAGAACGTCCAGTCGCAATGGGGCACTCTGACATCATAGTACCTGTATGGGCCAGGGACTCTGGTGCTAAGCCTTAAGATGGCCTATGGGATCCCAGCGATGGGGAATTGTAAGCTCCAAGTGTTGTGCCTCCTCAAGGATCTGACCTGTGGGGAACCCATCTAGCATTTGGACCCCGATGATGGATTACCCAGTCAGCTTCCAGATCCCAGTGTTGGGGCACACAGCCAGTTACTAGAGCTGGGTGGCAAGCCATCCAGCGTTGAAGGATTTGGCTTGAGGAGATTGACAGAGACCCCAGACACTGACAATGAGATACCTTTTGGATTTTGACTACTGCAACTGCCTCCTCATTGGCTTACCTTTAACCACTTAAGGACCAGAAGGATTTGCTCCCTTAATGACCAGGCCATTTTTTTGCGATACGGCACTGCTTCGCTTTAACTGACAATTGCCGGTCATGCGACGCTGTACCCAAACAAAATTGACGTCATTCCCCCCCCCCCCCCCCCCCCCCCCACACAAATAGAGCTTTCTTTTGGTGGTATTTGATCGCCTCTGCAGTTTTTTTGTGCTATAAACAAACAAAAAACATAAATTTTGAAAGAAAAAAATATTTTTTTATTTAACTTTTTGCTATTATTATACACGATTTGCACAGCGCTTTACAATGTAGAGGGGGGGCAACACAATTACAGAACAGTTCAAGACAGAAGGGACAGGAGGGCCCTGCTCGTAGAGCTTACATTCTAAAGGGAGGGGGTGGTGGTACAAAAGGTAATAGATGCGTGAGCTATCGTACGGCGATTCGCGCAGCGCTGCCAACCTGTCGCAGTAAATGTACGTGAGCTGGTCGGCAAGTGGTTAAATAGGTTCATCATGAATGTTGCTGCCAGACTCATCCACCTTACAAACCGCTCAGTGACTGCTACTGCTCTCTACCAATCCCTCCATTGGCTACCACTCACCCAACAAATTAAATTCTAAATACTAACAATAACTTACAAAGCCATCCACAAATCGGCCGTTAGCTACATCATGAATCTAGTCAAAAAATACCAACCAAATCGCTCTCTTCGTTCCTCCGGAGACCTCATGTTCTCTAGCTCACTCGTTACCTCCTCCCATGCTCACCTCTAGGACTTCTCCTGAGCCTCTCCCATCCTCTGGAATTCCCTACCTCAATCTGTCCAACTATTTCCAACTTTGTCCACTTTTGGGCAATACCTGAAAACCTTTCTCTTCAGAGAAGCCTATCCCACCTCCACCTAACAACTGTACTCTCATTTTCTTCATCCCCCACAGCTATTACCTTTTGTATTACTTGACCCTCCCTCTTTTAATTTGTGAGCTCTAATGAGCAAGGGATTGTCAGGAAAATCGTGGTTCCAGGCGTTTGATTGGCGCGCACAGACGCGCGCCAGTGTTTTGCGTGTTAGCCATTGTCAGGAAAATCGTGGTTCCAGGCGTTTGATTGGCGCGCACAGACGCGCGCCGACGCGTGGTGGTGTGCGCGTTCCCGTGAGCGCGGGCTTGCGTGCGCGCGCGCGCTGGCGTCCAGGGGCGCGCGCCCTGTGATTCACATACACCTGTATGGACTGTTGGCGCCAATGAGACTATTTAATCAAGCAGCACCTGCTGGCTAGTGCTGCCTGATCTTCAGTATACCTGATACTCTGCACCAGCCACTACCTTGTTCCTGTGATCTCCCAGTGATCTGTTTGTTCCTGTGTTATACCCTGCTTACCTGTAAAGACCTCGGCTTAACCCTTTGGACTATCCGGATTTCCGCCTGCCCCAGACCTCTGCTTGACCGACCATTCTCCTGCCAACTCCTTTGTACTGTGCTGTTTGAACGTTGCCGACTTCTGCTTGGATTTGGACTTCTTATATCACCTGCTCAAGGGACCTGTATCTGCTTATCCTGTATTATACCCGGCTTACAGTGAGTTTCACCACCTGTATTGGGAACCCCATCACCATCCCTTACCCGCTGAGTGACGTGAGTTTACCTACCGTTATTTCACCTTGCTGTCAGTGAACTCTACATACCGGAACCTTACCTTACTATTTGTGAACCCTGCTTACCTGCACTTCACCTCATCAACAGCGGACCGCCATCACCAACTTCCGGACCCCTACATCAGGCTCCCTTACCCTTCCTGACTTCCGTGCCTCCTGTACCCACCTCCAGGGGCCGTCAGTCGGATCCGTACGGGAGACCTCCTCCTGCCCAATTGGACTCATCTGTCAGGTACGTGCCGAGTGTGATAGTATCAGGCAGCCATGACCGAGTCCGGGCAGGGGGTCTCCCCCATGGAGGAACTAGGCAGACATCTAGCAGGTCTCACCCAAGCAGTAAAAGGCCTACAGGAAGGTTACACTCGTTTGATGGAACAGGTTCAGACTTTGTCCGCTAACTCTCAAGGAACGTCTTCTACGGGACTCCCCCAGCCACCTTCTGTAATTATGTTACCCCCAGAACCCAAAGTACCCCTACCCGAGAAGTTTTCTGGGGAACGAAGTAAGTTCCGTGCCTTCCGCAACGCATGTGAGCTTTATTTTGCCCTACAGCCACGGACTTTCTCTCTGGAAGCTACTAAGGTGGGCTTCATCATCTCCCTCCTGACAGGGGAACCCCAGACCTGGGCCCACCGCCTGCTGGAGCAGAAAGCCGCATCCTTGGAGTCCTTTAGTAGTCTCTTCACTGCTATGTCACAACTATATGAGGACCCTCAACCCACCGTTACGGCCGAAGTCGCATTACAGTCCTTACAGCAAGGTCGCAGAACGGCCGAGGACTGGAATGGAATGATGCGGCGTTACGCCATCAATTTCGCAAAGGATTATCAGACCCTCTGAAAGATGAACTGGCTCGAGTGGGGGTTCCTCCAACTTTAGATGAACTTATCAACTTATCGGTGCAAATTGACCGCCGTCTCAGGGAAAGACGGGCCGAAAGAACCTCCGGACCTTCCCGTCCCTTCTGGATGGTCCCCAAGGTCACCGGGCCACCCGGTGTGGCTCCTTCAGCTTCATCTACTCTAACGACAGGAGCTCCGGAACCAATGCAGATCGGGTTGCTCAGACCTTCTTTGACTCCTGAAGAGAAGATGCGCAGACGGGCCCACAACCTGTGTCTATACTGTGGTGAACCTGGACATTATGCAAGAATGTGCCCCAACAAGACACGTAAGTGCCTGCCCTCTTCTTCCTTGTGTGCACCTGTCTTGCTTCCAACTGGTACTCACCTGGCGATCTCCATTACTTTACAGCTCTCCGACCGGAGCATTCCAGTATCGGTCATCATTGACTCAGGAGCATGCAGCTGTTTCATTGATCAAGCTTTCGCAACCAGCCATGGCATTCCTCTCCAATCCAAGACCCGAGGTCTTTCAGTACATCTGGCCGATGGATCCACCCTTAGTTCCGGTCCGGTAACCCAAGAAACCACACCTCTATTAACAACTATAGACTCTCAACATCAAGAATTCCTATGTCTGGACGTCATATCATCTCCACTTTTTCCAATCATACTTGGAATGCCCTGGTTGCGGGCCCACAACCCCAATATCAACTGGGCCACAGGAGAGGTCCAGTTCTCTTCTGAATATTGCCGGCAGAATTGTCAATGTCAAACTTCCGTCAAACTGGCTCCTCTTCTCTGTTTGGGGACTGATGCTGAACTTCACCAATCCATTCCTGAACCCTACCGGGACTTTGTGGATGTATTCAGCAAGAAGGGGGCAGAAACTCTTCCTCCCCACAGGCCTTATGATTGCCCCATAGAATTACTACCTGGAACAGAAGTCCCCTTTGGAAGGATTTTTCCATTAACGGAACAAGAATTGGGCACTCTAAAAGACTACATAGATGAGAATCTAGCGAAAGGCTTCATCCGCCCCTCCACATCCCCGGCCGGCGCGGGCATCTTCTTTGTTGAGAAGAAGGACCACTCCCTACGCCCTTGCATTGACTACCGGGAATTAAATAAAATTACCATTAAAAACAGATACCCTCTACCGCTGGTGCCAGAACTCTTCCAAAGATTGGGGACAGCCAAAATCTTTACAAAATTGGACCTTCGCGGGGCTTACAACTTAATCCGCATCCGAAAAGGGGACGAGTGGAAAACGGCTTTTCGCACTCGATTTGGACATTATGAGTATCTCGTCATGCCTTTCGGCCTGTGTAACGCTCCTGCAACGTTCCAACATTTCGTCAATAATATTTTCCACGATTATCTGGATCTGTACGTTATTGTTTACTTAGATGACATTTTAGTTTTTTCCACATCCCTGAATGATCACCGTAGGCATGTCCGAAATGTTCTTACCCGCCTGAGACAGCATGGATTATACGCCAAACTAGAAAAGTGCAGTTTTGAAATTCACACTGTGCAATTCCTGGGATTAATTATTTCTGCTGATGGAATAAAAATGGACCCTGAAAAGGTATCCGCTATCCTGGATTGGCCAGCACCCATGGACAAAAAAGGAGTACAACGCTTCATTGGCTTTGCCAATTTCTACAGGAAGTTTATTAAAGGTTTCTCCTCCATCATTTCCCCTATTACCGAACTCACCAAACAGGGGACTCGATTTCACTGGACTCCCAAAGCACAACTGGCCTTTGAAGAGCTCAAGAGACTTTTTACTTCGGCCTCCATTCTCAAACACCCAAACCCAGCTTTGCCTTTCGTATTAGAGGTTGACGCCTCTGAGGTTGCAGTAGGTGCCGTGTTGTCCCAGCGACAGGGTGCCAAGGCCCTTCTTTATCCTGTGGGTTTCTTCTCTCGTAAACTGACCTCGTCAGAACGAAACTACGATGTGGGCGACAGGGAGCTTCTTGCCATCAAGGTGGCATTGGAGGAATGGCGCTATCTACTCGAAGGGGCTGCACATCCTGTTCTGGTGTACACCGATCATAAAAACTTGGAGTACCTGAGGACAGCCAAAAGATTAAGACCTCGGCAGGCCAGGTGGGCTCTATTCTTCTCACGGTTTCAATTCCACATAACCTTTCGACCGGGTTCCAAGAACACAAAACCAGATGCTCTTTCCCGAATGTTTTTGGACACCGAACAGGCCCCACTTCCCGACACCATTCTACCTTCTGGGAACTTCTTGCTCTTACAGGGGGATCTCATTTCTCAGATCAAACAAGCCACTGTGGGGATGCGTCCTTTGGATGGGATGTCCGCTAAGGACGGTCTGTTCTGGCATGAAGATAAAATTGTAGTACCAGAAGAATTAAGGGTACGTGTACTAGAATTATGCCACGACCACAAACTAGCAGGACACTTCGGTACTCAAAAAACAACCAATCTGCTGCAACGTACTTTCTGGTGGCCTCATCTGACCCGGGATTGTAAAAGATATGTTGAGTCATGCAATGTTTGTGCGCGAAACAAGACTAGCCGAACAAGAGCCTGGGGTCTATTAAAACCTCTACCAGTCCCAGAAAGGCCATGGAGTATGGTCTCAATAGACTTTATTGTTGAACTTCCCCCATCGGAAGGGTTTTCTTCTATCTTTGTCGTAGTGGACAGACTGTCAAAGATGGCCCACTTCCTGCCCATGAAGGGCACCCCGTCAGCCATGGAAACAGCCAAAACATTTATCAAAGAAGTGGTAAGATTACATGGTATCCCAAGAAATATTGTTTCAGATCGTGGTGTCCAGTTCACCTCCAGATTCTGGAAGGCCCTCTGTGGATCTTTGGAAATTGAACTGGCATTCTCCTCGGCATATCATCCACAGACAAATGGTCAGACTGAGAGAACTAATCAAACCTTAGAACAATATTTACGCTGTTTTTCTACCTTCTCTCAAGATGACTGGGCTCCTCTGCTTCCCATTGCCGAATTCTCATATAACAACTCCTTACACTCGTCCATCAATCAGACACCGTTTTTTGCCAACTACGGCTACCATCCATCTTTTCTACCACAATCAATACCTGAATGTTCAGTGCCCGCAGTATCCAAAACCTTGGACTTTTTTTCCACTAACAATAAAGTACTGCAGGAGACCATGACTAAAGCCCAGGAAACTTACAAAAAAACCTTTGATGAAAAGAGACGTGGGGAACTCATCCTAGAACCCGATAACCAGGTCTGGTTGTCCACCATCAATTTGAAGTTGGCGTGCCCTTCCAGGAAACTGGGTCCAAAATTTTTGGGGCCCTTTCCTGTAAAAAGGAAAATTAACAATGTCGCTTATGAACTTGATCTACCCACTTCCCTAAGGATCCACCCAGTTTTCCATGTTACTCTCTTGAAACCTGTGATTCCGAATTCATTTATTGACCGTAGGACTGGTCCCCCCAAACCTGTCATTATCAACAACGAAGAGGAATTTGAGGTGGAAGCAATCTTAGATTGTAGGAAAAGACGTGATCAGATCCAGTTTCTTATCAAATGGAAAGGGTATGGGCCCGAGGACAATTCATGGGAGCCTGAGGAAAATTTACATGCCAGTGAGTTACTACGAACTTTCAAAGACTCTCATGCTTCCAAATTGGCACAACTGGGCATCCGGAGGCTGCCCTTAAGGAGGGGGCACTGTCAGGAAAATCGTGGTTCCAGGCGTTTGATTGGCGCGCACAGACGCGCGCCGACGCGTGGTGGTGTGCGCGTTCCCGTGAGCGCGGGCTTGCGTGCGCGCGCGCGCTGGCGTCCAGGGGCGCGCGCCCTGTGATTCACATACACCTGTATGGACTGTTGGCGCCAATGAGACTATTTAATCAAGCAGCACCTGCTGGCTAGTGCTGCCTGATCTTCAGTATACCTGATACTCTGCACCAGCCACTACCTTGTTCCTGTGATCTCCCAGTGATCTGTTTGTTCCTGTGTTATACCCTGCTTACCTGTAAAGACCTCGGCTTAACCCTTTGGACTATCCGGATTTCCGCCTGCCCCAGACCTCTGCTTGACCGACCATTCTCCTGCCAACTCCTTTGTACTGTGCTGTTTGAACGTTGCCGACTTCTGCTTGGATTTGGACTTCTTATATCACCTGCTCAAGGGACCTGTATCTGCTTATCCTGTATTATACCCGGCTTACAGTGAGTTTCACCACCTGTATTGGGAACCCCATCACCATCCCTTACCCGCTGAGTGACGTGAGTTTACCTACCATTATTTCACCTTGCTGTCAGTGAACTCTACATACCGGAACCTTACCTTACTATTTGTGAACCCTGCTTACCTGCACTTCACCTCATTAACAGCGGACCGCCATCACCAACTTCCGGACCCCTACATCAGGCTCCCTTACCCTTCCTGACTTCCGTGCCTCCTGTACCCACCTCCAGGGGCCGTCAGTCGGATCCGTACGGGAGACCTCCTCCTGCCCAATTGGACTCATCTGTCAGGTACGTGCCGATTTAATGCTGGTTTGGAGATCGGAGTACCGCTTTGGACCCTATTGGATACTGAGATTACAGGAAACCGATCGACCGATTGAGAATATCGGTCACCGATTTACAGCGCAACTAGGCCTGTAGGGGCCGCCAATAGAGATGAGAGGCTGGGGTAAACAGGGGGCGCACCCCAGATTGCACGGATCACATTATATATATGGATTTGCACAGATTGATCATTTATTGCACTTATTCTTGCACTTTACTTCATTGATGAACTATTAGAAGAAGTTTTGATCTCATTATTGAAAATATTGAGACTTTGTCAATCAAAGTTTGGACTTATTTTGGATATAAAACATCATCCATCATTTATTTGTTTATTTTTGTCACGGATTGCACTTTAAAAGAGTATGCACATTTAAAGATTTTCTGCACATTTTAAGCCCCTTTCACATTGGGGCGTTTTTCAGGCGCTACAGCGCTAAAGATAGCGCCTGTGCAGCGCCTGAAAAAATCCGGCCCCATTCACTCCAGTTGGAAAGCCGGAGGGCTTTCACACTGGAGCGGTGCGCTAGCAGGACGGTCAAAAAAGTCCTGCTAGCAGCATCTTTGGAGTGGTGAAGGAGCGGTGTATTCACCGCTCCTATACCGCTCCTACCCATTGAAATCAATAGGACACCGCGGTAATACCGCGGCAATACCACCGCAAAGCGCCGCTGCGGCTGCGCTTTGCGGGGGGTTTCAACCCTTTTTCGGCCGCTAGCAGGGGTTAAAACCGCACCACTAGCGGCCGAATACCACGGCTAAAACGACGGTAAAGCAGCGCTAAATATAGCGCTTTACCGCCGATGCCGCTCCCGCCCCAGTGTGAAAGGGGCCTTATTCAGGACATCATTATTGCACTTTATTATTGAGATCATTGGATTATTATTGCACTTTTATTCATTGCTAATATTGCACTTTAGAAGGTTGATGAATTTATATATAGATATAGAAGAAACTTTTTGAAGATATTTTTCTGTGAATATTATATATATATATATATATATATATATTTTATCTTATTATTATAGGGTTATTCAGGGTAGGTAGCGCCACATACCATTAACTTAATTCTGTAAATGTATTCTTCAGGGACCTGAAAAGATGGTTGTGATTAGCAGCTAGAACTCTCATCTCCATCAAAACTATTAAGAAATGCTATATATAATTTTTGAAAGTCAGTGACCCTAGATACTAGATATGCACAAAACCAAATACCAAGTGAACAATAAAGAGGTATTGAACCCGAAAATACAATTGCAATTTATTGCTGCTTACCAATCCTTAGATGCGATGGCTTTCTTTTTTAGGCATTTTCCATTATTCCGACTGGTGATCAAGCCAATAACACATTTCCTGTCTTGGAGTATCTGTATTCTGCATCATTGTCAGTCTGGGGAGAAGGGAGTGTTAGATAACCAACAGATTTAGGCGCCTTTCACACTTATACGACTTGTCCCACGATTTGGGACTGCAAAGTAGCATGACAAGTCATTCCCCATGATTTCCAATGACAGCCATTCATATTAGTACGACTTCAAGTCGTTCCGACTTCAAAGTAGTTTCTGCACTACTTTGATCCGATTTTGATGCATCTTACACAGGCATTCCTTGAAATTGCGGCAAAATCGCGGTAAAATCGCGCAAATTTGAAGTAGCACAAGTGTGAAAGGGGCCTTAAGGTGAACTCCAGTTAACACTATATAATCAGTTACAGCAAACTGTTTTATCCTTTTGGTATAAAGGTTGTATATAAATTCATAAAAGCTGGCTATTGTAAGTATCCCTGTCAGTGGTAAATGGGCTGTCTCATCCTTCTAACTGATACTTTGAACAGCTCTGCTGTCTGTTCTGCTAAAGTAAGTTGAAAAATAACAGCCTTACCGGCAGGATCAGCAGGTGAAGATAAAGAAAGGCCTAAGACCCCTTTCACACTGGGGCGTTTTTCAGGCGCTTTAGCGTTAAAAAAAGCACATGTAAAGCGCTTGAAAGAAGCCTCATCTGTAATCCCAGTGTGAAAGCCCAAGTGCTTTAAGAGCCCTTTCACACTGCCAGCGCCCGAAAAACGCTCGTAAAGCGCCGCTTAAACTAGCAGCGCTTTACCAGCGTTTTTCGAGCGCTAGTGGGGCGCTTTTAACCCCTTGCTAGTGGCCAAATAAAGGGTTAAAAGCGCCCACAAAGTGCTGCTGCCAAAGGCGCTTTTCGGGTTTTTTCAGGCGCTTTTCGGGCGTTTTGCAAGCGCTTCCCATTGATTTCAATGGGAAGGGGCGCTTTAGGAGCGGTGTATTCACCGATCCAAAAGCACTGCAAAGAAGCTGCTTGCAGGACTTTTTTTTGACGCCCTGCCAGCGCAGCGCCTCAGTGGGAAAGCACTCGGGCTTTCACATTGGGATTGCAGTTGCGGCTTCTTTCAGGCGCTTTACAGGTGCTTTTTTTTTAATGCTAAAACGCCCCAGTGTGAAAGGGATCTCAGTGTGAAAGCACTCAGGCTTTCACATTGGGATTGCAGATGAGGCTTCTTTCAAGTGCTTAACAGGCAATTTTTTTAACGCTAAAGCGCCTGAAAAACGCCTAAAAAACGCCCCAGTGTGAAAGGGGTCTAATGCAGTTACCACATGGAAGAATTGGTAAGCTGAAATTTAAAGAAGAAGTACAGCCAAAACTGACTGCCAGTAACCAACTCTCTGTTCAGGGAGCCCTGAGAACTGAGCGATTGGTGGTGTTTGATCGCTTGGTTCTCAGTGTTAGAGCCAGTGGGGGACAGATGCAGCATCGGTCCAATGCTGCATCCACCTAGGTAAGTATGAAAAGTATGAAAACCTTTTGCTGTAGCTCCTTCATTATCTATTCATAGCCTGGGGAGGGCCAAGGACCAGGCTGCAATGTTCAACGTCCGTGCTACCTTCAGGAAGCTCCAGGGCCTGGCTACCCTGTTTCCCCGAAAATAAGACCTAGCGTGATTGTCGGTGATGGCTGCAATATAAGCCCTAACCCCCAAATAAGCCCTAGTTAAAGTCCTTGTAGGTCTTATTTTCAGGGTAGGGCTTATTTTCGGGAAAACAGGGTAGGGCTGCTCATCTGGCAGGGCTGCTCCATTCACAAGGCTGGTTCAACAGACTTTGGCAGCTAGAACAGTTTACATAAACCTGTATTTCAACTGCCTGCAACTCATCTTTGGATAAGGCAAAAAAAAAGGACAAACTGCAGACGGGCAAAAGACGAGCGTCAACAGATATCTATACTATAACAAAACATCTGCTCAGTGGTAAGGAAGATTTGTTTAGCAAGTGTGTACATGTGATCAGTTAGTACAAGACAACAGCTCGCTGACAGTCTTGAGAAATTGTTCGTTCTTCCCACATCTGTGTCATTGCAGAGCCCTGATGAATTGTCCACACATATGGAGGACAAGTATGTGCTGGCCTGACTTGTTTAGTTTTTAATTTTTTTTCCTTTTTTCTTCGGCGTTGGTTGGTTGTTTCCCTTCAGAATTGTTTACGTCCTTCCAACAGAATGAATATATTCCATCAATGGAGGAACCCCAGAGTGCAAATGTAATTTTCACCAGCTAAATCAGACTTCATAAACTCACCTGTACCATTCGCTTATATCTCATGAAATGTTTCCTCACAAGACATTAATAAAAATGACATATGACATATTTTCTCAAGTGGAAAAATGGGATTGTTTTAGAACTTGGCTTAGTTAATTCATATGTTTCAGTTTTTTTTTTTTTTTCCTGACAAGGGGAAACCATATTTCATGTGGTTATAGATGAAATTCATGGGGTCCCTTATACAGCATTCATAAAACACTGCAAGGAAGAATATATCAAAAGGAGGTCTGGTGCTCTTTGGGAAGAAAATATTTATGTTCACGAGTCAAGTGGTGAAATAGGGATGGCATGGTTGAGAAGTTTCTGTGCAGCTTTGTAAAAATGCAAATACCAAAAGTTTAAAAACTGTAAATGTTTATAGAACTAAAATAATGTATTAGTACATCAGATTCTATGTTTTTGGCAATGGGGTTATTTCACAAAATGATACGGTATGTTTTATGAGTTTTATGGTGTTTTATGGTATCTGTTCAGGAATATCAAGCAATGAAAACTCATCAAAGGTAAAATAAAAAAATACAATTTTAAAGCACCCTGTCCCGCCGAGCTCGCGCGCAGAAGCGAATGCATACGTAAGTCGCTCCCGCATATGAAAACGGTGTTCCAACCACACATGTGAGGTATCGCCGCGATTGTTAGAGTGAGAGCAATAGTGATGTTACTAGTACTCCTCTGTAACTTAAAACTGGTAACCTGTAGAAATTTTTAAACGTTGCTAATGGTGATTTTTAAGTGCTAAAGTTTGTCGCCATTCCACGAGCGGGCGCAATTTTGAAGCGTCACATGTTGGGTATCATTTTACTCGGCATAACATTATCTTTCACAATATAGAAAGCAATTGGGCTAACTTTACTTATTTTTTAACTCAAAACTTTAACTTTGTCTTATTTTTAACTCAAAAAAGTGTACTTTTTCCCAAAAAATTGCGCTCGGAAGGCCGCTGCCCAAATACGGTGTGACATAATGTATTGCAATGACCGCCGTTTTATTCTCTAGGGTGTCTGAAAAGAAATATATATAATGTTTGGGGGTTCTAAGTAATTTTCTAGCAAAAAAAAAAAATATTTTAACTTCGGCACTCACTTATGTGAGATATCGCCATCAACGTAGTTGAAGTAGATGGTTGAAGTATCACCTATGGAGAATTTGGGGTACCGTAGTTTTTTTTCTGTGATTCCATATTCATGCAGAATTTTCAGGCTTGACATGTTGGGTATTTATTTACCTGTGCAACCCCATCTTTTATATTTTACCAATATCATATTGTGTTTGCTTGCACTAAAATTAATTTTAGTGTACTTTTCCTGAAAAAAATGTGTTTGATACATTTTTGATAAAGCCAAAGGTTTAATAGGTCTCCTATCGCATCTCATCAAGATTCTTATAACATCCACTGCTCAAACTCTTAGGAAGGTGGAGGCCTTTTCCCAGAAACGAGTTTGACTGTATTTGATGCTCTTAACCAAAAATTTTTAAAAGGGCACATACGCATTTCTGTAATACTGCATGTACCATACATATTTATTTTAGCAGATATAAGTATACACTTTTATCCAAATGTTAATAAATGTAATAATAATGAAGTTGGTGTATAAACATTTATCAAAGAAAGACAAGTAGCAACCTTCCTAGCTGGGACACCAAAGAAACTGTCACAGTGGATGCACTGGATTTGGTTTGGCTGCAATAGATAAGAGAGACAGCGGTTACTTCCTGATTTCCAAGCCCAGGCAAGTGATGTCATACATCCCAGGAGGATCAGGAGGAGAGGAGGGGTTTTCTTAGCTTCTCATCCATGCCTGCATGCCTGAATTAGGGACAGATGTATTCCAGGAAATAAATGCTACATGAATAGAAAATGGAACTAAGGTGGTTTATAAACAACAAGTGTTCCAGAACATGCATCCAAACAAAAGGTGTACAAAGTCTTACAGTTTGTTTTCTAGAAAGTAGACACTGGAAGCATCTTGGTGGTCTTATTGCAGAGGTCAGACCCCAACCCCCCCCCCCCCCCCCCATGCTGAGTTACAGCTATATCCCTGTAATCAGCAAAGCTCCTGATCTCGGCTGATTGGTGAACTTCCGCACTGACTCAGATTGGTATTTGGACTCACTAGATGAACACAGTGATCCATGTTCCTGATTAGCAGGAATACAAGATCACTGAGTTCATCTCTGATAGAACGGTGGACTGCCTTGTTTACATCAGCAGACTGCTGTTCTATCTCTCTGAATTTCTGCTGTGGAGGTGGTTCCGGATCCTCCCATTCCAGTGCAGATTTTACTGCCTTATAAAAATAGTGGTATCCTCGCAAAATCAAAGCCTGAACCTTCAGGATCCTCTGCCAAGGAGGCTGTATCTTCTCCCTAATCCTCCCTGCCTAATCCAGCCCACCTAATCCGCTGGGCTGGAGTCACCCCTGAAGTGCCTGGTACCCCTCTAGTTAGAGAGGGTTGAATGGCTTGGTTTAGACCTGGTGCAGGACCCACGCGCTGTTCGTCCGCTTCTGTCCGTGGTTGTCCGAGACGACCGTAAAATTCTGCCAGGGAGTCATGGACTACTTTCTTGAGCAAGGTTGACACCTGCTGACTCTCGTACTCCTGGTCTCTGGCAAGCTGCCTGAAGCAGTTGCTGCAAAGTAACTTTCCTGGCATAGGGTCATCTCCACATGACAAACATTTGCCTTTCGAGCGCTGAGCCCTCAGAGGAGAAGCTATGTGATTTCTCTTAAGTGTACATTTGCGCCCTTTGTATTGGGGTCTGCAAGGACTGGAGGAGTCACTTTCTGCCCTGAAAAAATCCTGACGATCCAGAGGGCCTCTGGACCTCCTAGAGCGGGAGTGTGAGCGGCCAGGGCTGCAATAGATAAGAAGGCACACTCGTCCAGGCATAATGCACTCTTTTTCCTGCATCTTCTGGTAATTCAGTGTACTTTGTTATGTGGTGTTAGGCTCATGCTGTCGGAAGAAATGAAAGGTGCAAGGGGGATTCTTCCTTGCTCCCTCTCCCTTCTTTCCTCATTACTAGAATAGCAAGACTTACCTGTCATTGACCGTTCCTCAGAATAAGATGCTGTCTCTCTGCATGCCTGAATCATAAAGGCATCCATTACCTGGCCATTTGTGCCCTTTAAAAAGAGCACCTGAGAGAGAGACTCAGTCCTCCCCAGCCTCTGTTCTAATCAAAAAAAGGGCTAGTACAATCAGGAGGGAAGCCAACGCCCATCCACATAAAAGGACACTTTTAAGCTGGCTACACATCATAGTTACATAGTTAGTCAGGTTGAAAAAAGACACAAGTCCATCCAGTTCAACCATAAAAAAATAAATAAATAAAATAAAAAATATTGTACAATCCAATATACCCAATTCTATACCCACAGTTGATCCAGAGTAAGGCAAAAAAAAAAAAAACCAGCAGAGCATGATCCAATTTGCGACAGCAGGGGAAAAATTCCTTCCTGATCCCCCAAGAGGCAATCGCATTTTCCCTGGATAAAATATACCTATAAATGTTAGTACCCCAGTTATATTATGTACATTTAGGAAAGTATGCAGGTCTTTCTTAAAGCAATCTACTGAACTGGCCAGAACCACCTCTTGAGGGAGTCTAATCCACATTTTCACAGCTCTTACTGTGAAGAAACCTTTCCGTATTTGGAGATGAAATCTCATGCAATCCTCTGCAGATTTCTTCCCTCGGATCTACCAAAACCACACAATATGAGGTCAAACCTTAAGAGCCTCAATTTGTATGCAATCAGGCAGGCACTACATGGTCCCAGCAAATGTAAAGGAAATCAGTCAACAAAAGCTGCACAGTGTGTATGGGGTCTTTAGAGACATGAGAGCAAAAAGAAGAAGAAAATGTTTTATAGAGATTGACAGACCTGGAAAGAGTTCCATAGGAGAGAAGACATCATGCAGTCCCAGCTGCTGTATCTGGACTCCAAAGCAGGCATGCCACGAGAGGATTGTCGTCTCTGATTAGAGAACACCTGGACCCCAAAAGACCACCAGAAGGAGTTTCCCACCTTGTTGGTGCATTTAGCAGCCTAATGCCCCGTACACACGATCAGACTTTTCGGCCCGACTGTCCGGTGGAAGTGAATGCTGCCGCCTCGATCGCCGACATTGACACGCTAGCCCCGTCAACTGGTATGGATTTAAAGGGGAATCCCTACACCGAAAAACGGTGTGGGGGTTCCCCCCAAATCCATATCAGACCCTTATCCGAGCACGCAGCCCAGCCGGTCAGGAAAGGGGGTGGGGACGAGCGAGCGATCCCCCTCCTGAACCGTACCAGTCCGCGTGCCCTTAACATGGGGGGTGCCCTGGGGAAAGGTGGACCCTGCGGCCCCCCCACCCAAAGCACCTTGTCCCCATGTTGATGAGGAAAGGGCCTCTTCCCGACAACTGGCCGTTGGTTGTCGGGGTCTGCGGTCGGGGGGCTTATCGGATTCTGGGAGCCCCCTTTAATAAGGGGTCCCCCAGATACTGGCCCCCACCCTATGTGAATGAGTATGGGGTACGATGTACCCCTAACCATTCACCTAAGGAAAAAAGTTTAACTAAAAAACGACACAATTTTTCTTCTCGCCGGACTCCTCCGCTATCTTCTGCTCTTTTACTAGCTCTTTCACTAGCGGAGGAGCCCGGCTTTCTCCTTCGTCGCCGCCGCTCTCTGGGGGTCTTGTTGCGACTTCGGGGGTCTTGTCCCGCTCCTCTGTTCTTCTTGCTGGGCCTCCGCTTTCTTCTACCAGCTCTTTTACTAGCGGTGGCCCGGGCTTCTGTCGCCGTTTTGTTCACTTTGCAAAGAATACCCAATATCTTGCAAGGAAAATAAAAAAAACAGTATTGGATGATGGAAATCAGCAGAACTTCCTCTCATTTACTAAGCTCTGGAGCAAATGCCCTTGCAGAGTGCAACTCAAGTTAAAAAGTGCCCAGTCTATTTGCCTTTAGTAAATCAACCCCAGCTGATTGCTCCCTGAGGTTAGGGACCAAAAGCGTGTATTAATACAGATGTCTCTAAACTTTCTCTCCTTAGCCTTCTGTTAAAATGATCGTAGACTGCAGCATCTATGGTGGTACATTTTTCATTCTTGCCAATACCACCAGTGTCAGGACTGCCACCCGGCAGAACTCCAAAGCTAGGGCCTGTACAGCAAAGAGAAATTGTAATGCAAATGCGAAGGTTGTTTAAGCCCTGTCAAGGCAGGCCCAAAAAAATAGGGGGGGGGGGGGGGCTGCCTTTTCTACACCTGGAAGAGAGGGGCAGCAGGCGGCATATAGAACAACCGATGCTCTGCATTTTCCACCCTACAGCTGTTGAATGCCCTCGGGAGGAAGAGGAGAAGCGAGCATTCAGGGGCTGCATGGAGGAAAATGCAGGGCATCGGTTGTTCTATATGCTACCCCTCTCATCCAGCCTGGTGCTCTATGTTTCCATCGGCTACTGTACTAGAACTGCTGGCTCTGCCTCCAAGCTCCCCCTGAAGTAATTGCTGCAGGACCGCCCACCACCCAGCTTCTCCGCAGCTCCGCCCATTGAATTTACAGCAGATCACAGATGGGGGCATGGCATCCGGGAGACTGCAATAGCCAGCTGATCCAGTAAGAGGAGGTCTCCACGGTGTTAGGAGACATGTGAAGTCTGGAGGGAGCCGGAGACACAGCAAGCATGGAGTCCACACTGAGATCAAGTGAATACCACTGATCCCATCTATCCCCCCTCCCAGCACTGCCACCCATCCATGCCACCAATCCCATCCCATCCATCCCCCTCCCAGCACTGCCACGATCCCATCCATCCCCCCCCCCCAGCACTGCCACCGATCCCATCCATCCCCCCACCCAGCTCTGTCACCGATCCCATCCATCCTCCCACCCAGCACTGCCACCAATCCCATCCACTGCCACTCCCCCTCCCCCCCCAGCACTGCCAACGATCCCATCCATCCCCCCACCCAGCACTGCCACCGATCCCATCCATCCCCCCACCCAGCTCTGTCACCGATCCCATCCATCCCCCCACCCAGCACTGCCACCATCCCATCCATCCCATCCATCCATCCCCCCCCAGCACTGCCACCGATCCCATCCATTCCCCCACTCAGCACTGCCACGATCCCATCCATTCCCCCACCCAGCACTGCCACCGATCCCATCTATCCCCCCACCCAGCACTGCCACCGACCCCAGGGAGCCGGAGACACAGCAAGCATGGAGTCCACCAATCCCATCCATCCACCCCACCCAGCACTGCCACGATCCCATCCATTCCCCCACTCAGCATTGCCACTGATCCCATCCATTCCCCCACCCAGCACTGCCACCAATCCCATCCATCACCCCACCCAGCACTGCCACCGATCCCATCCATTCACCCACCTAGTACTGCCACCGATCCCATCCATCCCCCCCACCCAGCACTGACACAATCCCATCCATCACCCCACCCAGCACTGCCACCGATCCCATCCATCCCCCCACCCAGCAAATTGTTTTAACACATTTCGGAATGTTTGTTTGCATTGATTTAAAAGTGTGTGCCTGTATATATGTCTATATATATATATATACCCACACACATGTGTGTGTTTGAGTTTTGGGGTGCACACCCTAATCCAATTGGCTGCACACGACTATGGGTAAGTCCCACCTCTGTCAGTTGTCAGAGGAACAGGTATCCCTATGTAAAGATATCCCTTTTACTCCTGTTCTGGTGACAGCCTTGACAGTTTGGATTTCCCTTTCTTTCTTTCTATTTCTTTCTTTCAAAACATATGTGAAAAATGGTCCCTAGAATGTGACGTTAGATTTCCACAATGGACACAAAAAACAAAAACAAGACCCTAATAAAATTCTGAACGAGTTTCTCACTCTTTTCCACTTTATTCAACAATTAATTAAAACAATGTAAGGAATTATCATTTAATTAATTAATTAAAACAATGTAAGGAATAATGATTGATCCCATCCATCCCCCCTCTCAGCACTGCCACCGATCCCATCCATCCCCCACCCAGCACTGCCACCGATCCCATCCACCCCCCCCAGCACTGTCACCGATCCCATCCATCCCCCACCCAGCACTGCCACCGATCCCATCCACCCCCCCACCCAGCACTGCCGCTGATCCCATCCATCCCCCCCTCTCAGCACTGCCACCGATCCCATCCATCCCCCCACCCAGCACTGCCACCGATCCCATCCATCCCGACTATGGGTAAGTCCCACCTCTGTCAGTTGTCAGAGGAACAGGTATCCCTATGTAAAGATATCCCTTTTACTCCTGTTCTGGTGACAGCCTTGACAGTTTGGATTTCCCTTTCTTTCTTTCCTATGAAAAAACAATGTAAGGAATAATGATTAATTAAAACAATGTAAGGAATAATGATTTAATTAAGCTTTAATCATCACTTTTCTAACAAGGTTTTTTGTTGGTTATTTACAACAAACCTTTTTTTTTTTTTTTTTTTGCATGATGCAAAACGTTTTAGATGCATATCGGCAAATTAATGCAGGTGGACATGTAAGCTTGCAAATAGCTTACTGTACAAAAAAACAAAAATGTCCTTGTTACCGACAAGCCAACAACATTCGGTCATAAGTCAAATTCCAGTCTGTCAATTCTTTTCTCATCATTAGGTGCGAGATCTTGGCAGGCAGCTGAACAATGGTTTAGATTAAGGAAAGAACAAAATTATCCTAACACAGTCCTGCCTTAATGGGTGATGTTCGGCAATGTCAATGCAGGCGAGACAGTTTCAGGGTTATTTTAACTGGAGAACTGTCATTTAAAAGAGGAAATGATGCCAGATCCACTCACACACTGCACAGAACATGATATGCTTCTGCAACTTACTAAATGCATTGAATAAAAAGCTTTGATAACTTTGAAGTGTTGAATTAGAACAACTGCTATTCTGACCTGGATTTGTCCTGGGACAGAAGCTTAAGCTATAACAATTTACAATTAAAAACACATTACAAGAAAATGGCCCTTTATGTGTAACAGAGCAGAATTTTGTATTTCATAAGTATTGGAATTCGTTTAAAACAAATCTAAAAGAGTTTCTAAGCTGTATTTGGGGAGTGTTCTGTGTTTGTGTTCCGTAATCCAGAATAGACGGCAATGCCCTTCACAGTCAAACTAAACTTTCAAGCTAAAGAAAGAGAAAACAAATATATATTTTTTAACTGAGCATATTTATAAAGATTCAACACTGAGTATTCAGATTCAAACACCACTAAACTGTTTCCCGATCATCCTATGGATGTAAACACACATAAACCACCCACAATATAGTACAGAGAGTGAACCGGGGATCCGACGCAGGCGTAGAGGGATCGGGATTTTTGAGGCTTCTACTGCGCATGCGCAGAACGGGCAGGATTTTTAAGGCTCCTACTGCGCGAATGCGTCGAGATCGGAGATCCGATGCATGCGCAGTTCGATCAGGATTTTCGGGGACTCTACTGCAAATTTTTTTTTCAAAGGGACAGTGTAAAAATTAAAAAAAAAATTAATAAATAAGAAGAAATATTTTTTTTTAAAGTGCCCCATCCCTCCGTGCTTTTGTGCAGAAGCGAATGCATACTAAGTCACGCATTAACTTTACTGTTTTTATTTTTATATTTATGAAAGTGAATTTCTTCCAAAAAAATTGCATTTGAAAGACCACTGGACTGTGTGACATAAAATACTGCAACAATCGCCATTTTATTCTCTAGGGTCTCTGCTAAAAAAAATATACATAATGTTTAGGGGTTCTAAGAAATTTTCTAGCAAAAAATACTGAAGAGTCAGAAAAAGGCTTAACCCTTCAGGGTTAAAAATCTCCATAGGAACGCTTTCAAAAGTTTTTACAGGTTACCATTTTAGGCGCTAGTATTATTGCTCTTGCTATAACTTTGGCGGCGATACCTCCCATGTGTGGTGCAAACACATATGCAAGCACAACATACGTATGTGGTCGCCTCTGCATGCAAGCGCAGGGGGGGGGGGGGGGGGTGCTTTAAAAATGTTTCTAAAACAGCGCAAAACAAGTCAAACTGGCATAAGAAAATACAATTAACAGTTCTTAAACATAGAAGTCGGGGTCTGGCAGGTATATGGTTGTTCCTGTGACAGGGTGAGTACCCCAAACTTAGTGGATGACTGGCAGTTAACCATCAGGCTTAACTTTTTCCACCCGTTCCATCATGATATGTCTTCCCATGTTGTAGAACCTGTATAGGCAGTGGAACCTTGTGCCTTGACGTACTTATTTTGCTGCCAGAAGCTGCGCATGTGTTATGGCACGTTGCGCTTCTCCCAAAAGGCTCTACTGTACACTTCGGGTCTCTCTTCCCCCAGTTGTCAAAAGAGCTGTTCAGGCACAAAGGGGAACACTCACTCGTAGGTTCTCATGACGTAATGCTCCATATATATCACTAGAACTGGGGTAAACGGGTAGTCTGCACCTTGTAATGTACCCAACCTCTGTTCAGGCACAAAGGGGAACACTCACTCGTAGGTTCTCATGACATAGTGCTCCATATATATCACTAGAACTGGGGTAAAGGGGTAGTCTGCACCTTGTATTGTACCCAACCTTGGGTTAGATAGGCATCTAGTAGCTGTGGGTACTTGTGCCCAGTTTGTTCCATAAGGGCTGAATCTGATGCAGGTGATGCTTGTGTCCAAGGGGGATGAAGACAAGGCATAGACTGCTCCAATGGCGGTAGTAATTCCTCCTGTAGGTCAAAAATGAGTCTTTCCCAGGAGATTCCCCTTGGGATGGTCAGGGGAATAAAGGTATCTCAGCATCAGTGATGCCTCTGTGGCTGGTGGATATTTAAGCAATGGGGGCAGATGAATGCCCGGAAACCAGGAATCCAGACTAGAGAGGTTGGTGTTGTCCTGGCAGTCTACAGCAGGAGAGTCCAATATAGGTGGCAGCTCCTCCAGGACGAGCTCTAGAGCGCTCCCATAGCTTTCCTGACTGGGTGAGATCTTTGCTTCAGTGGCATGGGATGGCAGCTCGACCCTTGAGCATGTGGGGGAGGCCATCCTGGTGAAGGAACTCTTAAAGGATTTATTAATCTTCACCTGGTGGTTCGGTGAGAGTATCAGCTCCATTAGCGGGGGTAGCCTTTGGAAGGTCATCCATTCAATCTCACTGGAGGGTTCCTCTTCAAACAGGTGCCAGAACAGTGGTGTATCACAGATGTGGCAGCGAGCATGAGGGGTGAGTGTAGCTAGGTCACAAATTTTTCCTGTGTGTCCAAAAGGCAAAGTGCGAACTCGTACACCGATTGAAACCATTCCCCAGTATTGGTGAGTGGAGGGATCCATGTCCACTGTAATAGTTGACCGGCCATGGTTGCTGGAGGACTCCTTCCAAGGTCTGCTTGCTATATATGACCCTTAGCAGGATATCCACCAATCCGGTGATGGAACGTCATGTAGGAGCCAATCAAGAAGCAGACACGATTAGCGGTGTTCACTATTGCTGGGTAAGCCTGAAAATGTTCTCACTAGCTAGCTAATGCCATGGTCCCTTGAAAGGGGGTCTTCAGGTGTAATGCACGTTGGGTGCCAAAATGTTAGGTGTAGGTGGGTGACACTTCCTCCATGTTTCCCTCCTCGTTGGGCGCCAAGTGTGGGTCACATAGGAGGCCTACTCGAGGGTGGGTTCTTCTGGGCTATGCAAGGCACTGGAGATCACTTCCTTACACATGGGGCACCTTGAATTGCACTGGATACCTTCGCTGCCATTGTGTTATTCTGCTGGGTGTCCAGTGCGTCCCTGTACCTGTAAGGAAGAATGGGCTCCCTCCAGACATACCTGCACTAATCTATCCATTTTTATATGTGCTCCATCTTGGGAGATTCTCAAATTATAGAGTTAGGACTGCAGAAATATTAGGGTGCCTTTTCCATGTGCTTTTTCGATGCGCTCTTTGCTGTAAAGGCCAGTTATAGGTTGGGGTGGTCACTATTTGTTTGTATTATTTGTATGCCTTATCAGGAAGTGACAAAATGCTCATTGCTTCCGGTTTCTTAGACCATAGAAATGATAGGGGTCTTTATCAGTGCTTCCTATTGTAGTGATATAATATGTAGTTCGTAGATGAATAGTAGTTATTAATAAGTATTGTCCCGCAGCAAACCCAATTCTTCCAGAGAGAAGCACTTTATTGACTTCCAAAACAGAACAGTTGTAAGGAAAGCCCTGCTGGGCCTAGTAGTTCCTCACCGCTGCGATCACGTGTGCGGGTTCGAGCGGGTGCGCGAGCTACTGCGCATGCGCGGAATCGAGCGGGTGCGCGTGCGCGGGCACGGACGGGCGCGCGCACGGTCATTGGCGCCGGGCGGGCTATTTAAACCAGCCATCTCCATACAACCCTTGCTGCCTGATCTACAGCGTTCCGCTTGCTAAACCCTGAACTTCTCTGTCTCTGCACCTGTGACCCGGCTTGTCTGTTCACCTGCTCTGCTGTCTGCCCGCCCCGATCCCGGCTTGCCCACGACCATCCTCTTGCTTATCCCCTTGGCTTATCCGCAGTGTGCTCCACAGTTACCAAACCCGGCTTGTCTGACCATTCTGTGCACCTGTCCTGAAGTGTCACCTGTTGTCTGCTGGTTCCTGTTGTCCGCTGCATGCTGGTTCCTGTAGTCCGCTGCCTGCCAGTTCCTGTGACCACTTACCTGCCAGTTCCTGTTGTCTGCTGGTTCCTGTCGTCCGCTGCATGCTGGTTCCTGTTGTCCGCTGCATGCTGTTTCCTGTAGTCCGCTGCCTGCCAGTTCCTGTGACCACTTACCTGCCAGTTCCTGTTGTCTGCTGGTTCCTGTTGTCTGCTGGTTCCTGCCACCTGCTGTCTGCTGGTTCCTGTCACCTGTTGTCTGCTGGTTCCTGTTGTCTGCTGGTGTCTGCTGGTTCCTGTCACCTGTGTCTGCTGGTTCCTGTCTGCTGGTTCCTGTCACCTGCTGTCTGCTGGTTCCTGTTGTCTGCTGGTTCCTGCCACCTGCTGTCTGCTGGTTCCTGTCATCCCTTGTCAAGTCCTGCTCATCCATCCGCAACTGGTTGATCCTGCCAGACACTCGTGCCTCCTTTGACTTTTGCGCCCCCTGTCTCCACTATCAGGGGCTGCAAGTCTGGGACGTAAGAGAGGTCTCCCACTGCAAGCCAGACTCGCCACTAGGTACGTGACAGTATCAGGCAGCCATGACCGAGTCTGGGCAGGGAGCCTCTCCTATGGAAGAACTCTGCCTACACCTAGCAGGTTTGGCCCAAGCGGTCAATAACCTCCAGGAAGGCTACACACGCCTTGAGAAGCATGTTCTGGCACAAGGATCTCCAGGTGCTCCAGCCAGCCAGCCTACTCCACCGGCAGTCGTGATGCTACCCCCGGAACCTCGAGTACCCACACCTGAAAGGTTCTCCGGTGAGCGTAGCAAGTTCAGGACTTTCCGTAATGCCTGTGAGCTGTTCTTTGCCCTGCAACCCCGAACATTTTCCTTGGAGGCCACCAAAGTAGGCTTTGTGATTTCCCTGCTCCAAAATGACCCCCAACTCTGGGCCCACCGTCTGCTTAAACAGGAAGCCGCCGAACTCGCCCATCTAAGCACCTTCTTCGACGCAATGGCCTGAATGTATGAGGACCCACAGCTCTGTGCCACGGCAGAGACTGCCCTCCATGCCCTACTCCAGGGGCGTAGGCCCGCAGAGGACTATGTTGCGGAATTCAGAAGATGGAGTGCTGACACTAGCTGGAATGATGCGGCTCTCCGCTACCAGTTCCGGTTGGGGTTATCGGACCCCCTGAAGGATGAACTTGCTAGGGTTGGGGTCCCTCCAACTCTTGAGGAGCTCATTAACCAGGCCATACAAATCGACAGGCGCTTACGTGAGCGACGGTCCGAGAAGGCCTCGGCTCCGTCTCGCCCCTCCTGGATGTTGCCAAAGGTGCCCTACTTCCCCAGAGGTCCACCGTCGGCTCGACCTTCTGCCTCCACCGAGGGGACTGAACCCATGCAGTTGGGTATGCTTTGCCCTACTCTCACCCCTGAGGAACGGCAGAGACGCCGTCGGGACAATCTGTGTCTGTATTGCGGGGAGCCAGGACACTACGTGCGATCCTGTTCAGCTAAGACCCGTAAGTGGCGCCTTCCTTCAGTTGACCAGATTATGGCTGTTACTGACACCTCTTCTCACCTCGCCCTCTCTATTCTGTTGCAGCTCCCTGGAAGGAACATTTCGGTCCCCGCCATTATTGACTCAGGAGCCTGCAGCTGTTTCATGGACTCGGCCTTTGCTTCTGCTCATTGCATCCCCTTGCAAACCAAGACCCAGGGACTGCGGATACACCTGGCCGATGGCTCTGCCATTCGGTCTGGGCCGGTTACCCAAGAAACCCAGCCTATCTCGGCATGCATAAACCAACTCCACCAGGAACTTTTGTGTCTGGACATTATTTCTTCCCCACTGTTCCCAGTCATTCTGGGCATGCCTTGGCTCCGCGCCCATAACCCCTGCATTGACTGGACCACCAAGGAGATTACCTTTTCTTCCCACTACTGCTCCCAGTACTGCCTTCCCAGGACTGATGCTCAGCCAACCACCTTAATGTGTCTGGACAGCGAAACCCGTCAGTTAGTCCCCAGGGCCTATCACTCCTTTATGGACGTTTTCAGCAAGAAAGGGGCAGAGACCCTTCCTCCTCATCGGGTTTACGATTGCCCCATCGAGCTTCTCCCCGGAGCGGAAGTACCCTTTGGGAGGATCTTTCCCCTGTCCGAACTGGAGCTCTCCGCCCTTAAGGACTACATAGATGACAATCTTCGAAAGGGCTTCATCCGTTCATCCACATCTCCTGCCGGAGCTGGCATTTTCTTTGTAGAGAAAAAGGACCACACCCTCCGGCCATGTATCGATTACAGGGAGTTGAACAAGGTGACTATTAAGAATCGCTACCCCCTACCGTTAGTCCCAGAACTGTTCCAGAGGCTAGGGGCAGCAGTCATCTTCACCAAGTTGGACCTCCGCGGGGCGTATAACCTAGTGCGCATCCGGAAGGGCGACGAATGGAAGACCGCCTTCCGTACGCGATTCGGGCACTTCGAATATCTTGTGATGCCTTTCGGACTCTGCAACGCCCCCGCCACGTTCCAACATTTCATTAATGACATTTTTCGAGACTACCTGGACTTGTTCGTGATCATCTATCTAGATGACATCCTGATCTTCTCCTCTTCCATTGACAGTCACCGTCAACACGTCAAATGCGTGTTGGGGCGACTGCGGCAACACGGTCTGTATGCTAAACCCGAAAAATGCGAGTTTGAGCAACAGAGCATACAGTTTCTGGGGCTCATCATATCCATCGAAGGCATCAAGATGGACCCCCAGAAAATCTCCGCTATCCTTGATTGGCCCGCACCGGTGGATAAAAAGGGGGTACAGCGGTTCGTGGGATTTTCCAATTTCTATCGGAAATTTATCAAGGGCTTCTCGGCCATCATTTCCCCCATCACACAACTAACCCGACAAGGGACTCGGTTCCAGTGGACGACCGAGGCCCAGGCCGCCTTTGTCGCCCTCAAGAAGCTCTTCACTTCTGCCTCCGTCCTGAAGCACCCAGACCCGGCTCTCCCGTTTGTCTTGGAGGTAGACGCATCGGAAATTGCTGTCGGGGCAATACTGTCTCAGAGACAAGGCCCCAAGGCCCTTCTGTTCCCTGTCGGGTTCTTCTCTCGTAAGCTGACGCCCCCCGAACGGAACTACGACGTAGGCGATCGAGAACTGCTAGCAATCAAGGCGGCATTGGAGGAATGGCGGTACCTGTTGGAAGGTGCGGCCCACCCAATTCTCATATATACAGACCACAAGAACCTGGAGTACCTGAAGGCCGCAAAGAGGCTAAAACCACGTCAGGCCAGGTGGGCGCTGTTCTTCTCCAGGTTCGCTTTTCATGTCACCTATAGGCCGGGCTCCAAGAATACCAAACCCGATGCCCTGTCACGGATGTTTATCGACCCTAAGGAGCCTGACCCACCTGACACCATCTTAAATGCGGAGAATTTCCTTCTTCTTCAGGAAGACTTATTAAGCCGGATCAAGCAGGCGTCCAGAGAGGACCCGCCACCTGCCAAGTCGGGAGTTTCAGCCAAAGATGGTCTATTCTGGTCCGATGGTAAAATTTTCATTCCAGAAAGTCTCCGGGTCACTATACTTGGGCTCTGCCACGACCATGTACTGGCGGGACACTTTGGCATTGCCAAAACTACAGACCTGGTCCAGCGTACATTCTGGTGGCCCCAACTGGCGAAGGACTGTCAAAAATATGTGGAGTCATGCACTGTTTGCACCCGCAACAAGAGCTGCAGAACTAAGTCTTGGGGGCTACTCAAACCCCTACCTGCTCCGGAAAGGCCGTGGAAACTAATTACCATGGACTTCATTGTGGAACTTCCTCCCTCCGAAGGCCATACGGCCATCTTCGTGGTAGTGGACCGGCTATCCAAAATGGCTCACTTCATCCCCATGAAAGGGACTCCCTCGGCACCAGAGACAGCCCAAGCTTTCATTAAAGGTATTGTTAGACTTCACGGGGTTCCAGCGAACATCATCTCAGACAGGGGCGTCCAATTTACATCCCGGTTCTGGAAGGCTCTCTGCAATTCTCTTGGCATCGAACTGTCCTTATCCTCCGCATACCATCCACAGACGAACGGGCAGACAGAAAGAACGAACCAGACACTTGAGCAATACCTGCGTTGTTTCTCATCCTTCTCTCAACAGGACTGGCTCCCTCTGTTGCCATTGGCGGAATTCGCCTACAACAACTCTACCCATTCCACTACCAAGCAGACCCCGTTTTTTGCCAACTATGGTTACCATCCATCATTCCTGCCTAACTCAGTACCAGAATGCTCCGTCCCTGCTGTTCTCGAGACTGTGGATTTCTTTTCGTCTAACAATAAGTTGTTGCAGGAAACTATGACCCGGGCGCAAGACCTCAATAAGGAAGTCTTCGACAGGGGCAGACGGGGGCAACTGGTCCTGGAACCTGGAGACAAAGTATGGTTGTCCACAATCAATCTCCGGCTTGCTTGCCCTTCTAGGAAGCTAGGCCCCAGATTCTTGGGCCCCTTCGCAGTTAAGCGGAAGATCAACGAGGTGGCATACGAGCTGGAGTTGCCGGGATCACTTCGGGTACACCCGGTTTTTCATGTTTCGCTCCTGAAGCCAGCAGTTCCCAATTCCTTCCCTGGACGTTCCACAGATCCTCCAGCTCCTATAATGGTCAATGGGGAAGAGGAATTTGAGGTGGAAACAATTGTGGACTGCCGGAAAAGGAATAACCAGATACAGTACCTCATCAAGTGGAAGGGATACGGTTCAGAAGAAAACTCATGGGAACCCGAAGCCAACTTACATGCCAGACACCTGATCCAGGCCTTCAAGAGATCTCACCCTGAAAAGCTGTCCCAGTTGGGCATCCGGAGGCTGCCCCTTGGGGGGGGGCAATGTAAGGAAAGCCCTGCTGGGCCTAGTAGTTCCTCACCGCTGCGATCGCGTGTGCGGGTTCGAGCGGGTGCGCGAGCTACTGCGCATGCGCGGAATCGAGCGGGTGCGCGTGCGCGGGCACGGACGGGCGCGCGCACGGTCATTGGCGCCGGGCGGGCTATTTAAACCAGCCATCTCCATACAACCCTTGCTGCCTGATCTACAGCGTTCCGCTTGCTAAACCCTGAACTTCTCTGTCTCTGCACCTGTGACCCGGCTTGTCTGTTCACCTGCTCTGCTGTCTGCCCGCCCCGATCCCGGCTTGCCCACGACCATCCTCTTGCTTATCCCCTTGGCTTATCCGCAGTGTGCTCCACAGTTACCAAACCCGGCTTGTCTGACCATTCTGTGCACCTGTCCTGAAGTGTCACCTGTTGTCTGCTGGTTCCTGTTGTCCGCTGCATGCTGGTTCCTGTAGTCCGCTGCCTGCCAGTTCCTGTGACCACTTACCTGCCAGTTCCTGTTGTCTGCTGGTTCCTGTCGTCCGCTGCATGCTGGTTCCTGTTGTCCGCTGCATGCTGGTTCCTGTAGTCCGCTGCCTGCCAGTTCCTGTGACCACTTACCTGCCAGTTCCTGTTGTCTGCTGGTTCCTGTTGTCTGCTGGTTCCTGCCACCTGCTGTCTGCTGGTTCCTGTCACCTGTTGTCTGCTGGTTCCTGTTGTCTGCTGGTTCCTGCCACCTGCTGTCTGCTGGTTCCTGTCACCTGTTGTCTGCTGGTTCCTGTTGTCTGCTGGTTCCTGCCACCTGCTGTCTGCTGGTTCCTGTCATCCCTTGTCAAGTCCTGCTCATCCATCCGCAACTGGTTGATCCTGCCAGACACTCGTGCCTCCTTTGACTTTTGCGCCCCCTGTCTCCACTATCAGGGGCTGCAAGTCTGGGACGTAAGAGAGGTCTCCCACTGCAAGCCAGACTCGCCACTAGGTACGTGACAACAGTCTTGTAATAGATGACAAAATCCAACAGGGTATAATCATGACAGTGTTAGTAAATTTCTAGAGTCCCGTGTATCCATGTGACTTTTGGTGCCTTCATAAAAACACACACTTCTAAACAGACTGAATGCCCTGTTATATCCCCCCCACACACTGAATGACTGAGCAATTTGATTGGCCATTTCCATTAAATGCTTTGATCTGCTCCTGTCATTCAGAGTGACAGAAGATCACCCCAAGCTGTGAACAGCTGTAGTCATAAACTGCTCTAATCTGCATTCTTGCATATTAACATCAACATAACCCAGAATCATTATCTGTTCCCCTTTGATATGTGGAGCAATTCTTGTTTGGCCACTTCCCCTTTGATCAACAAGTCCCATTTGATATGTGTAATTAGGTTAACAGATAACATTGTCAACTGAAATCTGGCCTGGTCAATCTTATACTGTATGTGTAATATAAAATCCCACATAAATCGGCCAACACATTACAACACCTATCAGTGCAGCCTCATCAGTGCCAACCAGTGCTGCCCCATCGGTGCTGCCTATTAGTGCCCATCAGTGCAGCCTCATCGGTGCCCATCAGTGCAGCCTCATCAGTGTTCATCAGTAAAGGTGAAAAATTACCTTTTTTGGGAAATTTTATAACAGAAATGAAAAAAAAAACATTTTTTACCCAGAATTTGTTGATCTTTTTTTGTTTGTTTAGCAAAAAAATCAAAAACCCAGTGGTGATTAAACACCATCAAAAGAAAGCTCTATGTGTGTGAAAAAAATGATAAAAATTTCATATGGGTACAGTGTAGCATGACATTCAACATGTAACGGTTCTAAAAGCTGAAAATTGGCCTGGGCAGGAAGGGGGTGAAAGTGCCTGGTAGGCAAGTGGTTAATGATGTTAAACGTTTCTTGCTTTTGGTTTACTTATGCAGTCTATTCCCTATTCCATATTGTGACTTTTTTTTTTTACCACCACTTGATTATTAAAGGATTTTATATAGAACAAATTTATCTTAAGAGACAAGTAATCTATAATAAAAGTGAAGAGGGATATTCAGATACCATCACAGCTAATTAAAACATTAAAGAATTGCTTAAATATATTGCATTGGTGTGAAGGAGATTTAAAATATAATTCCCCATGAAGTGATATGTTTGTAGCAGAATATACTGTATTTTCCAATAATAACTTTTCTTTGAGTTTTTCCTTACTGTTAAACTTTTCAAACATTGATAGCCCGTGTATACGACTCAATTATTAATCTAGATTTATTGGTAATGTAAATTTTGTTAAACAGTCATTAAAAATTGTGATAAATTATTTTTAAATGTATCCTCATAATACATTTTTTGTACACAAAATAATAATTTTTCAAATTTAAATTGAAAAATTAGGAAGAATCTTTTGAAAACATTTAGCTACAAAAGTGTGGCGTTTTGCTTTAACATTTGTTTTTCTAAAGTTTTTTTGGCCACTGTCCTGATCTTTTCATTAAACAATTCACTTTTTAAATTCTCTAAATCAACCCTCAACAGATATTTTGAAAAGAAATCTCGCCATGAGAGATTGTGAAGTGATTTGAATATTAAAGTATACATTGAGGTGAAGTTTGTGAAAAATCACTTATACTTGGGTATAAGACTTTTTAATGGACTGCAGGCATTAGAGAGACCTTGTATTAGGCTTCAAAATTAATGGGTCACCGTGCAACATTCTCTTCAGAGCAAGATAAGATTAATGCTTGCTTATATAGCAAATTCAATGGCTCATTTAATTTCATATGAATGTTTAAAGTTAAATTGCTTTTGGATTAATTCTAAACTCATTACTCATTTTAACGTCTGAAAGAAGTTTCATTTTTCTTTTTCTTTTATTTAATCACGGCTTACATTTTGCTAGGAGAGAATTAAATAAAAACATAATGTCTTTAAAGAAAAAAAAAAATTAAGAAAAAAAAATTGTTTTGGCTGAATTTTTTTTGAATGATGAGATCGACTTTTGAAAACTTTCAAGCTAACATAACTTTGGAAAAAAATGTCAAGATAAAAATAGGTAATTGCAGCTGAATAATAAAACACAAGCATTTTCCATGCTTCACACCCCAATTTTTTTTTTTTCCAAATTCAGTAGCATAGATAATTACTCCCTGTACACGATAAATGATTAGCACTCATTTACTTTGTTTGTGTCTAGATTATAATTTCTGACACCTGCAGTACTTGAAAAACGTACATACTGTTTTTTTTTTTTATATGCATTAAGTATATTAAGCAATTTCTCTCTGTCAGTTTCATCAACATTTTGGCTTGCCTTGTCTGGGTGATTTATTTACTGACCTAAGTCACATAGGACTTGAGCATATAAAGTTTATATTGAGTAAGATAATTAGCAAAGTGATACAAAATTTCACTTGACGTGTATTCATTTTTTTCCCTTCAAGTGGTACTAGGGATGACATCTTTATCAAAATGTTCTCCCTGTACATTTTATTACAGCTATGATTAAAGTATAACTAAAGGCAAAACTTTTTGTTAGTTTTGGACAGAGTGGAGAGGGATTAGAACACTTGTCAGTTCTTTAGTGCTGTCTGTGTCCCCGTTAGGGAGATTCACCCTCTCTGTTTGTTCTGATTACCATTTACCACTTAAGGACCGCCTCCTGCACATTTACGTCGGCAGAATGGCACGGCTGGGCACAAGCACGTACAGGTACGTTGCTCTTTACGAGCCCAGGCCTGAGCTCCGTGTCCTGAGCTCCGTGACCGCGGCCGCGGGACCTGCCGACCCGATCGCCGCCGGTGTCCCGCGATCGGGTCACAGAGCTGAAGAACGGGGAGAGGTAAGTGTAAACAAACCTCTCCCCGTTCTTCCTAGTGAGGTTGTCACTGATCGTCTGTTCTCTGTCATAGGAAAAGACGATCAGGGATGTCACACGCCAAGCCACGCCCCCTACAGTAAAAAAACTCTTAACCCCTACACTGCCCCCAGGTGGTTAACCCCTTCACTGCCAGTGACATTTTTACAGTAATCAATGCATTTTTAATCGCACTGATCGCTGTATTAATGCCAATGGTCCCAAAAAT
>CM053034.1:38629360-38765384 GCA_028564925.1 Lithobates sylvaticus | reverse complement strand
TGTCAATAATATGTTTGTAGATCTTTGCAGTATATGTACAAATCTGTGCGCCAATCTAAGGCTCTGATGAAGCGAGACTCCCGGCGAAATGCGTAGGTAAGTTGTTTAGATTCTTTAGCCAGGACCAGCACATTATGCATAGACTGTGGTTTTAACCATTTGTATATGGAAATTTAAAATTTGTTTATTTTTTAAGCCTATTTGGTATGTGTATTTATTAGACCATGCAAGGTACATGTAAAGTCCCACCCCATTTTTGTTCTCATTTGGTAATTGCATACCTGATCAGTTATGACTCCAGCCATTTAATGGTTTGACAGTTTGGTTAAGCGCACAACCAATGTGACAGTTACATTCCCGGTATGTGCCAGAAATGTAACTGTTTTTTTTAAACTTTTAAATCAATAGTTTTAGTTCCGCTTTAAGATCTAATGAAAGACGTGATGTACTCTTATGCCCCGTACACACGGTCGGAAATTCCGACGAAAATGTCCAATCGGAGCATGTTGTCGGAAAATCCGGCCGTGTGTGGGCTCCATCGGAGATCCTGCTCTCAAATTTTCCGACAACAAAATCCGATCGGACTTTTTCCGATCGTGTGTAGGGAATTCCGACGGACAAAGTGCCACGCATGCTCAGATCAAATTATGAGACCAAAGCTATTGGCTACTAGCCTCTACGTAGTTCCGTCGTACACAACGAACGTCACCGTGTTCAGAATGGTTGGATTTTCAGACAACTTTGTCCGACTGTGTGTATGCAACACCAGTGTCGGACAAAATCCGTCGAAAAAAATCCGACAAATTTTGTGGTCGGAATTTCCGACCGTGTGTACGGGGGCTTATGCCCCGTACACACGGTCAGAAATTCCGACGGAAAAAGTCCGATAGGATTATGTTGTCGGAAAATCCGATCGTGTGTGGGCTCTATCAGACTTTTTCCATTGGAATTTCCAACAGAAAAAGTTTGAGAGCTGGCTCTAAAATTTCCCGACAACAAAATCTGATCGGCCTTTTTCCGATCGTGTGTAGAGAATTCTGATGCACAAAGTGCCACGCATGCTCAGAAAAAATCTGGAGATGAAAGCTATTGGCTACTGACCTCTACGTAGTCCCCTCGTACGTTTTGTACGTCACCTCGTTCCGAACGATTGAATTTTTCGACAACTTTGTCCGACCGTGTGTGCAAGACAAGTTTCGGACAAAATCCGTCGGAAAAAATCGGATGGATTTTGTGGTCGGAATGTCCGACCGTGTGCACAGGGCATAAGATTTGTGCCTTCGGACATTTTTTAGCCCAGGAAGACCACCAAAACTGTAAAACAATTCAACAAATTTGACTAATCTGGAAGAATACTCTTTTTTACTAGGCCAAGATTCTTAAGATTTATGACCGGAAAGCAGACCACATAGAACGTCATGTAAAGGTTTATCGGATAAAAGAGTTTGAAAGATTGGACGAATATTAATTTTATTTTATTACATTAGACAAAGGTTTTCCTACATAAAATTGACCAATCCTAGATGCTGAAACCACAGTCCAAACTATTACCGTATTTATCGGCGTATAACACGCACCCCAAGTTTAGGAGGGCATTTTAAGGAAAAAAAGTTTTAGGAGGGAAGTTTAGGGAAAAAAAAAACTTACATTTAAGTGTCATTTGCAGCTTGCCCAGCGTCATTTGCAGCCTTGCCCAGCGTCATTTGCAGCTTGCCCAGTGTCATTGCAGCTTGCCCAGTGTCATTGCAGCTTGCCCAGTGTCATTGCAGCTTGCCCAGTGTCATTGCAGCTTGCCCAGCGTCATTGCAGCCTTGCCCAGCGTCATTGTAGCTTGCCCAGTGTCATTGTAGCTTGCCAGCGTCATTGCAGCCTTGCCCAGCGTCATTGTAGCTTGCCAGCGTCATTGCAGCCTTGCCCAGCGTCATTTTAGCTTGCCCAGTGTCATTGTAGCTTGCCAGCGTCATTGCAGCCTTGCCCAGCGTCATTGTAGCTTGCCCAGCGTCATTGTAGCTTGCCCAGTGTCATTGTAGCTTGCCAGCGTCATTTGCAGTCTTGTCCGGGTTTAAATTTTCCCGCCGCCGAGATGCTCTGTAGCGTGCGCCGCCGAAAAAAGACCGAAGCGTCCCCGGAAAAGACCGAGCCGACTGTCTCGGCTCGCCTCGCGGTCCCGCCTCCCTGCTGTTTCCGGAGTGAGCGCAGGGATGCGGGACTATGAGCGGAGCTGAACAGTCGGCTCGGTCTTTTCCGGCGCCGCTTCGTTTTTTTCCGGCCGCGATTCGGTCTTTTTCGGCAGCGCTCGCTATTTTTCGGCTGCGCTTGCCATTTTTGTCACTTTTTTTGGGGGTATCGGCGTATAACTCGCACCCACGACTTTCCCCCGATTTTAAGGGGGAAAAGGTGCGTGTTATACGCCGGTAAATACTTTTAATATTGCCAAGGTTTGTAATGCAATTTTTTTTTTTTTTTTTTTTTATGTAGCAGACCATGACAACAATTTTTCCAACCTGGTCTTATGTGAAACAGACAAATAATTATTGTAAAGCATCTTTAAGCAGAAGACATGGGGTCATTAGTCATTCTAAATGGTGTGTCCAATGGGTGGAATATTTTCTGCTTCTAATTTTTAACTGTAGTCTTTGAACTGCTTGATTAAATATATTAAATGGTAGCATGTAGAAAATACTTCTAATTTTACAAAACTGCACTTCTAAAATTACAAAGTTAATTATTTTTCAGCTATTTTTAGTATATATGACATAATGAACTTGCTCTTGAAAAATGTTAAGGATATTAGTATGTATTGAATAGATAAATTATTAAATACCTCTACAAGGCAACAGTGGATTAATAAACACCAATGAACTCAAAGGTGAATTTTAATATCTTTAAAGCTCAACTCCGTTTGAAGCATTTTACAAAGTTTTGGGTAGAGTGGGGAAAAGTGAGAACCTCTGTTTTGAATAAAGGTATATGAACAAAAGCGCCAAAATCTGCGTGTTAAATCAGAGCGAGAAACCGCTGCACACCTGAGCCAATCCTAGTAAGGATGTGTACATGTTAAAGCCTCAGTCAATGCCAATCCTCAGACCGTATCCCCTGCAGAATGTGGTCTGAGGAGCAGCATTGACTGAGCAAAATTCAATCTGCTAGATTCCGAAAAGTTAGGGTCCTTTCAAGCGGGCGGTCCGCTCGGCAGCAGTGGCGGCTGGGGCTCAACATTTTTGGGGGGGGGCAAACAAACTGAAAAATTCCGAAAAAAAAAAAAAACATCGATTGCAGCCTCACTGTACCATCAATCGCAGTCACTGTGCCCATCAATTGCCGTCACTGTACCTTTAAATGCAGCCACTGTGCCCATCAAACGCAGCAACTGTGCCCATCAAACGCAGCCACTGTGCCCATCAAACGCAGCCACTGTGCCATATCAAACGCTCCCACCTTGCCATCAAATGCTGCCACTGTGTCACCAAATGCTGCAACTGTGCCCCATCAAATACAGCTACTGTGCCCATCTTATGCTGCCACTGTGCCCATCTTATGCTGCCACTGTGCCCCATCTTATACAGCTACTGTGCCCATCTTATGCAGCCACTGTGCCCAGCTTATGCAGCCACTGTGCCCATCATATGCAGCCACTGTGACATCATATGCAGCCATTGTGCCCATCAAATGCAGCCACTGTGCCCATTAAATGCAGCCTCACTGTGCCCATTAAATGCAGCCTCACTGTGCCCATTAAATGCAGCCTCACTGTGCCCATCAAATGCAGCCTCACTGTGCCCCATCAAATGCAGCCTCACTGTGCCCCATCAAATGCAGCCTCACTGTGCCCCATCAAATGCAGCCTAACTGTGCCCCATCAAATGCAGCCTCACTGTGCCCCATCAAATGTTCCCACTGTGCCCCATCAAACGCAGCCACTGTGCCATATCAAATGCTGTCAATGTGCCCCCCGCCCACCGTCTGTACTTACCCTGTCTCTCGATGTCTTCGCCTGTTCTCTCTTCCCATCATCTACTATGATTGGACGCCTGATTCATTCGCTTTTCTAACACAGCTGAGTGACCTGCGATCGCCCAGCATGGTGCTCGCAGGTCACATTTTTTGATGCCTATTAGAGCCTATGGCTCTAATCAGGTGCTTCAAAAAAAAACAAAAACTGATGCTGTAATTCAGGTGCCCGACACCAGAAAGGGGCCGGGCGCCTGAATAGGAGGTGGCAGCGGTGGCCATAGATAGATTCATGCAATGCATGAATCTATATATTGGTGCTAGAGGGGTGGCTGGAGAGAGGGGGTGGCGCCCGTGCGCCCTTATGGACGCACCGCCACTGCTTGACGGACTCCGCTTTGCTCAGTGAGGGATCGCTCCGCTGATCCCCGCTGAGCAGGTGGATGACAGGTCCATCTCTGCTCACTGCGCACTACTCTCCCCTATCGGAAAATTGGGCGAAAACGGACAGCCTGTCCGTTTTCACAGCAGCTGAATATTTGTTTGGCAAAAAGAGGTGCTGAATCTGACTCTGTGGAAGCCATTAGGCAGTCAAAACCTTGGGGCTCTCCTCGCAGGTTTCTGGAGGTCTCTCGTGCACATGCTCTAAAGGGATGACATTGAGCTAAGTAGTGTGCATGTCGACATGTCCGATCCACCCAGATGCGTGAGCGTAAGCTGTATTAGACGCCCAGTGCACTGCCCTTTGGGATTGAAAAAAAAAAATACAGACATTAAGGGTCGCTTTTCAGAGGACAGTTAGCATTACTGCCAGTGTGAAAGAAGCCTAACACACTTCCTCTAATAGGACAACAGCACTCACTCACCCTTCTGTATCAAGATAACAGAAACAAGATAGGACTTTGGCACTCTGCCTCTCCTCTATTGTCCATATCATAGAGGGGTGTGGTCATATAGTCCTTAGAATATAACACAGTTGATAACATTTATTACATAGTTACATAGTTAGTTTGGTTGAAAAATGACACACGTCCATCCAGTTCAATCAATAAAACAGGCAGAGAGCATAGGAAGTTATCCTCCCACAGGATTTTTGGCAAGATTAACAGGTATTTTTTAACTTGTGAAATCAGTGAAAAATACCAATGGTAGAGTTAACAGACCAAAAGGGTCCAAGAGAAGTTCATTATATGAGTTTACATACACTTTAATACAAATTTATAACCTATGCCCTGTGAGACACATACAGTATGTGACCTTTGATATACCAATATATTTGAAGAGAATGAGTACCCCCCGGTACTAAGGGACTTTAAGGGCGAACTTTTGAAGACAGTATTTTCGAAAAAATAGAAAAATGTATTATTTCATAAAACAGTATGATGGTCAAAGACAACAACCATACACTAAAAAGTACATAATATCCATATATAGTACATGAGAAAAAAGCACTCACACGTTTCGGGAAATTAAAGGTAAATCTTCAGGGACATGAAGGAGATGATAGTTGGAGATACTCTGAAATAGAGAAGACAAAGTCTAGACTTCCGGAATACAACAGAGCCAACATTGTGTCAAACAGATTAAACAACTGCTATACTAAGTTACCGCCCTAATATAGGCAATGCTTATATATATATATATGCAGTTTTGTTCTTTAATCTATATAAAACTCATTGTTAAAGAAATGTATTTATTTATTATTTTGTCTTGTATTTGTTGTATTTGTCTTGTATCTATTTCTGATATTCCCTTATTTCCAGCTACATGTTGACCTGTACGAGTCTGCTGCTCAAACCTATTTTGGGGATCCTTGTGAGGGATCTCCCGAGCCTTGAAGACTTGCCTTTTATTTGGTGATTTTCTTTATTCTGGATATGTGTCCCCATATCTGCTCAGCACCATCCCAACAATCTTTTTAACAAATATTCGATTCCATGAATATAGTACTGGTATGTGCATGTGCGATGTTCCCATGTTTGACACAATGTTTGCTTTGTTGTATTCTGGAAGTCTAGACTTTGTCTTCTCTATTTCAGAGTATCTCCAACTATCATCTCCCTAATGCCCCTAAAGAAGGGATTTACCTTGAATTTCCCGAAACGCGTCGAGCCATAGGAGAAGTGCTTTTTTCTTATATACTATTTATGGATATTATGTACTATTTTGTGTATGGTTGTTGTCTTTGACCATCATATTGTTTTATGAAATAATACATTTTTCTATGTTTCGAAAATACTGTGTCTTCAAAAGTCCGCCCTTAAAGTCCCTTAGTACCGGGGGGGGGGGGGTACTCATTCTCTTCAAATATACAATATACTGTATTTGGGATGGAGGCAACAACAAATGGAGTTCTTTTACTCTCCATAATGGTTCTCTTTAGATAATTCATTTGATATACCAATAGAAACCTTCCATAGGATGTTCATTGCCTATCTGTCTGGCACACAGTGGGGCATCGGGGAAAGCAAAAAAAGTGACCATGACCACAGTGGTAAGACGCTGCGAGCCACATTCATTTTGCTGTGTCACACTACAATTAGCGATCTATTTACTTAAAGCGGAAGTAAACCCATCGATTTAACAGTTTCAAAACAGTTCGGCATGCGGGAATGCTAAGTGCACATTGGTTGTGCTCTCCACCAAACTGTCAAACCATCCAATGGCTGGTGTCATAACGGATCACATGTGCAGCACCGTGGCAGCTGAAGATTAAACAGAGGCAAAGATGGCAGCTTCCTTGGCTGAAAAGGATAGGAGGGTTTACTTCCACTTTAAGTGTACCGAATCATTTGCGTCAATGCATCCCTTTCTATCGCCTCCACCGGGAAAACTCATGAGGCGTGTACGGTCTTTAATTTGGCTGTGTGCACTTGAAATAAAGAATGAGCCGAGACATTCCAGCATATCATTTTTAGGCTAAATTACAGTTTCTGTGAAATTATATTGCCTCTACTTTAGCTAAAATATGATTTTGTGGATTTACTATATTTAAGTAAAAACAAATTAATCTAAGAAGACCCATCACATCTCCAATTAGAGTAGCTCTCCAGCTACGGGGCAATAATGCATTGGAATTTACAGACCTAATAGAGATGATTTGGTGTTTGTTCTCAGGAAATATCACTTATGAACGTTTTTACAGCCATGCAGCGCTAACAGTCAGTATTAAATGTCACATCGAGAATGGCTCACATCTGTTCAGCTATTCAACATTCTGAAGTAGAATGATCGAGGCAGACCACAGCACTGGTGCTTAAATGATCACTTTTGTATATTAAAATGTAGTTACGTTTAGTTCTTTTCAGTTGTTTTTTCAAGGACGTGAACATTTAGTATAGTAGCCACATTCTCAAATTTTTAACCATTTGCTGAAACAAAGTGATGAAGAAATATTCGTCAATATTTTCATTCGCTGCCAAACATCCTGTCGCCAACATCATTGCCTGCCTGTCGGTGTGGGCGCGTGTGTCAAGCTTTACTTCAGAAGACTGAGACAGCGGATCCGCTGCACGAGGGCCGCTACACGAGTTCCTGTCCAGGAGACATCGGAACGATTTGGTCATTGGTGAGAGGGCAAATTGCTCGACCTTTATCTATTCATAACCACTATTGCAGCTTGCTATGGGGGCACCCGAGCAGAGTGACAGCTTCTTGTGTCCTTTCAGACAAGCAGCTGCCATTTGGCCCCACCCCCTCTCTCTCCTGATTGTCTAACTGACTTTAATTGACAACTGTGGGAGCCAATGGTGCTGCTGCTGTGTCTCAGCCAATCAGGAGAATAGTCCCGGATGGCCGAGGGACAGTGGACATCACTGGACAGAGATGGGGCTCAGGTAAGTTTTAGGGGGTGCTGGGGGTCTGCTACACACAGAACTCTTTTTATCTTAATGCATAGAATGCATTAGGATAAAAAACCTTCGGCCTCCTTTAATCAACTACTACACCTGTCTTTTTTTTTAGTCGATGGCCTTGACCAGTCAACCACCATTATGCCAGGGTTTCGGGACACCAAACGAATCCCACTCTTGCTTCATCCCGCGCAGACACACTGATTGAATTGGCAGTTGCACTATTTGCAATTATCAGACCTTGTATTATTTGTGTAGCACTACCCCCACAGGAGCTGCTGGTGAAGGTTCCCCTAATCCTGCACAGCCAAGCAACAGGTATTTTTTACTTGCATCCAGACACAAGAAACAGTCTTTGATCTTAGTTTTGTTGTATTGTTAGGGGTAATAGCTTGGATGGGGTAAAGGGGTTATGGGATGCCCGACTTGACTGAAAACAATGGATTGGCACAACTTCCTCCCTATGTACAAAAATCATGGACTGTTCTCACTCCTGGCCTCCGACAGTCTTTAGTGATCAAAAGAAAAAGTCCCTTGAGTGCTAGGAGCTCTCAGCCCCTTCAAAAATAGCACAATATAGTGTAAGCTGCATACAGGAGTATCTCCTCTCCTATGTAGAACTGCTCCCAGCTCTACTACCTTCAGGAACTACCAGACCACCTGGCTGTTCTAAAGATCTCCCCAGGCAAGGGATAGGAAGGGTTAAGCACAGCATTGTCCTCCTGAAAGCTTGCTACACATGGCAGTCTCTCCCCCTGTGAATCCCTGGGTGTGCTGATGTACTCACTCTGTCCTCTTTGCTCCCTGCTGCTCCTCAGGCAAGATTTCTTTCCAAACCATAATACTGTTAGGATCTTCCCAAGCCAGCCCAAGCCCAGCCTGGAGGCAGAGCCCCCCCACCCCTTGACCCAGGGGCCCATCCAAGGCCACGACAGACTCCTCAGCACACCATCTTCCACCCAACTCCCGTGCTGGCATGGCTCTCTCATATTTAAGGGCTGACCTAGCTACCCTACCAGGACATTCTGCCTGGGGATTGGCCAAGTTCCCTCAAGTATGCAGATCAGTAACCCCTGGCCTCATCCCACTAACTTCTAGAGGTTTCTCCAAACTTCTAGATCCAGAGGGAGGTACCAGAGACCTGCCTCTGTAAGCCATCCAGCCTGACCTACAGTAATACTGACATGATTTCTGATTCACAAACTAACCACAAGCCATGACATGCATTTGCCTACACTAACGCTAGTAGCACACTAGAGGGTGCTACACTTGATTACTGTAATGACTAAAATGGGTGGCCCTTTTTAGAGCTTTTAATTAGTCACAGTGATAAACATGCAATGTAATCAGGACCGTCTTTAATACTGATTGGACCCTGGACAAACATTTTCTTGGGCCCTCCCGAATCCACTTATCAACCATTTGTGGGCAGTGCAGGCCCCACAACAACGACTGGGCCAGGGGCAGCGGCCCCTTTTGCCCTGCGTTAAAGACAGCCCTAAATGTAATGCCACTGCTACCTGATGAAGGGGACCCTATCAGGTCCCAAAACTTTGTGTATCTATTACTGTCACTAAATACCAGCCTTGGCTAAACAATCCGTGTGCTGGTGACAGTGACTGTATAAAGGTAATCATCTATGAGACTCCACAATCCTCCTTACATCACTCACTCACAACTACAATATTGGTTTTAGGTAGGGCTGACCATTAACAATGCAACAGAGATTAAATCATTCTCAAATCAGTGGCATGCTTTGCCTTGGTGAATCTAATAAGTTATGGCTAAGTATTTGTCTTTATTTACAATAAAAGCACATTTAATTAAGATGTTACATCTTGCTCTGAGATGGGAAAAATGTCTATCAACGCTGTTCTTTTCAGTGTTCTCTGAGGTGAATTCTTATTGCAGGTGATTAGAGTTTATTAAAACACTCTTATCACTGTCTTATGACTGCAGTGGAGTCTCTGCCTTGTACAGTAAGCAGATGATAGATTATTGAATTTATACCAAGAAATATCTTTCATTGTTGGGGAGAACAGCGTGTCTTATATCCATGTAGACTCATTTCATGACTAAATTACGTTATGCATGCTTCGTGTCTAGAACTAATGTGAGTCGGTACTCTAGTTTAAACTTTTAAAAGTAAAAGTTTTGAGTAACATTGTATAACAAATGTCTGCGCCTAAACCACTCGCCCCTTTGGAAGATCATGACCAGGCTTTTTTTTTGCCTTTTGGCACTGCGTTACTTTAACTGACAATTGCACGGTCATGCAACGCTGCGTCCAAATTAAATGGATGTAGCACCCTCCTAGGTAGGTGCTAAAGAGAGAGCATAGTTTTGGGTTTCTCTGCATACCAGGGAGGTTATTAGGTCAATTTCGGTGTTCTCTGCCTACCAGGGAACAATGATCCATTGATAGGGTCTGCTCATTGTGCTCAGATGCTGCTCATGTTGTCTGAATGTTTCATGCTGGTCCAATAGGATGAAGCCTATTGGACGGTGGGAGGAAACCTGACAAATGGGAGCATAGGGGTAGTTACAGCCCTGGCCATTGGCAAAATCAGGTGCCTCAAGGCATGCTGGGTGTAGGGTGCCCACGTTGCCTGGGACATTCCCACAATTAGCAGGTCTGTCCCTGGGCACCTTCATTCCGGGACAATACAGTGTCCCGGACTAAAATTGACAGAGCGAACAAACTCCGCTTTAGCGCTGGCGCTCGCTTTGCCTCCAGCTCCATCTGCCTCCAGCCGAGGGGAGCTGAGACCGCCCCTCCGCCAGAGCACAGCCGAGCCGAGGGGAGCTGAGACTGCCCCTCCACCCGAGCACAGCTGAGCCTGCCCGAGCCAAGGGGAGCCGAGACCGCCCCCCCCCGCTCGAGCACAGCCGAGCCCCTCTGAGCCGAGGGAAGCTGAGACTGCCCCCGCCCAAGCACAGCCAAACTTGCCCGAGTCGAGGGTGCTGAGACCGCCCCCTGGCCCCCGCCCAAGCACAGTGGAGAGGGGGATCTATACTGAAAGTAAGGGGGGTCTGTAGTGAGGGGGGTCTGTCCTGAGGGAGGGTCTATACTTATTGGGGGGGGTCTATACATATTGGGGGGGGGAGTCTGAACTGATTGAGGGGGATCTATACTGAGGGAGGGGGTCTGTACGGAGGGGGGTCTATACATATTGGGGGGGTCTGTACTGATTGAGGAGGATCTATACTGAGGTGGGGGGGTCTGTACTGAGGGGGGTCTATACATATTGGGAGGAGTCTTTACTGAGGGAGGGGGGTCTGTACTTAGGGGGGTCTGTACTTAGTGGGGAGGGGGGTCTGTACTTATTGGGGAGGGGGGTCTGTACTGAGGGAGGGGGGTCTGAACTGAGGGAGGGAAATCTATACTGAGGGAGGGGGGTCTGTACTGAGGGAGGGGGTTCTGTACTGAAGGAGGGGGATCTATACTGAGGGAGGGGAGTCTATACTTAATGAAGGGGGGTCTGTACTGAGGGGGAACTTTACTTGGCAGGGGGTGACACCATGTTTTACCACACCGGTGGGGTGACACCAACCCTAGCAAAGCCACTGCCACTCACCTCCTCTATCTTCTCTGGGCCCACTCAAGCATGCTCTAAAACAGGTCTCTGGGCTGCACTGCCATGGTGGCAAGGGACACACTGCATTTGGTAGCAGGCGACGGTGGCATGCTGCATCTGGTGGCAAGTGACAAGCTCAGGGTTCCCAATGATTCTGCATTATGGTGAGTTGAACTATTTCATTATATATTACAATGTAGTAATGTACTAATAGAAATAATATGATTTGATCATCCTGACACCATATCAAGCATGGTGTTAATGAAGATGAAGTGCTAAAACCAGACATTCACCTGACAAATCACTCGCCCCTGAAATCCCTGTCAACTCCGCTCCGAGACTACATTCAACACCCCCCCCCCGGTCCTTGGCAAAATTGTCCCTGAATGGTAGTTTGGAAATGTGGTTACCCTAGCTGGGTGACTGTATATAAGCCTAGGGCATATGTGCTTGGGGTCTTCGACTGGAGAGTGCGGTCCCGGAGGGAGGGAGCTGCTGCCTCTCCCCTGTGCAGGCTGCCATGCGGCCTCAGGTAGTCGACCTGAGGGCCAGAACTGTGAAAGCTGCAACCCAGATGTCTTGGGTGAGATAACTAGGAGGGAGACACATCTAGAAGCATCTGTTTCTGGATACAGTGAGTACAGACCTGTGTCTAGAGGCCTGTTCTATGAGGACCATCCCTTCAGGCTAGTGAAGTCAATGGATGGGTGTCAGCTAAAGGGGATACTAGTGAGTGTTCTGAAGAAAAGTAGTGCATTGAGTCTGCTGCCAGAGCCAGCAAAGGACTTATCATCCCACACCGCCATAGTGTGGTCCAGCAGGGTAGCTGCTATTCGGATGAATTTAATGGGGTCAATGAGAGTTGTCTTCATCTGTGCATAGTTCAAGTTGGATTCTGGCCCTTCTCCTATCCAAGTTCTACTAATAAATACCAAAAAAAAACACATACACTAGACTGATCATTGGATAACGAGCAGAAGAGTGTGTGGGTGATAGTGTGAAAATACCCAAGTGTAGGGATGAGCCGAACACCCCCAGTTCGGTTTGCACCAGAACTTGTGAACAGACAAAAAATTTGTGCGAACATGCTAACACTGTTAAAGTCTATAGGACACGAATGTGAAATTGTTGCCATAAAAAGTGTTTGGGGACCGGGGTCCTGTCCCAGGGTACCTGTATCAATGCAAAAAAAGTTTTTAAAACGAAAGTTTTTTTCAGGAGCAGTGATTTTAAGAATGCTTAAAGTGAAACAATAAAAATGCAATATTCCTTTAAATATCGTGCCTGGGGGGTCTCCTTAGTCTGCCTGTAAAGTAGCAAATCTGTCCCATGTTTAGAACAGTACCACAGCAAAATGACATTTCTAAAGGAAAAAAATGTAATTTAAAATTGCTCACGGCTGTAATGTATTGCCACATCCCAGCAATATAAATAAAAAATCACTGAAAAAAAAAGCGTGGGTTTCACGCCAAATTTTTTTTTTTAAATGGCGTAGGGGGCCATTTTCTTCTTAATTCTGTCATAGGGCTCCCCGTTACCAATTCAATACACTATATTATATATTGCACACTGCACTATATACCCTGCACTGTATTATATATACTGCACTGACTGCACTATATACTCTGAACTGCAGTATATATATACTATACGGACTGCACTATATACTATGCTGAAACATTGGGCCTTAGGTGTTGGTGGTGGCAGAATACGTTAACCCCTTACAGTTACTCTTGTTGGGCGCAGGAACGGGCCCTGCTGTTAAATATTATTTCAAAAATGTTAATTACGTGCCGCTGTTAAACAGGGACAGAAACATTGGGCCTTAGACCCCTTTCACACTGGGGAGCTTTGCAGGCTAAAAATAGCACTTGCAAAGCACCCTGAAACAGCCGCTGCTGTGTCTCCAATGTGAAAGTCCTGAGGGCTTTCACACTGGAGCGGTGCGCTAGCAGGACGGTAAAAAAAAGTCCTGCTAGCAGCATCTTTGGAGCAGTGAAGGAGAGGTGTATTCACCGCTCCTATACCGCTCCTGCCCATTACACAGGTTTTTAAAGGTAATTTATTAAGACAGCTCCGGCATCTCTTCCGACTTCATCTCCCCTCCCCGGCTCTTCTGCCTCCTCCGCTGATGTCTTCTGCCTCTCCTGGTTCTTCTCCCCTCTCTGGGTCTTCTCCACTCTCTCTCCGGTTCTTATCCGCTCGCTCTCCGGTTCTTTTCCTTCTGTCTGCTAGTTTAATTAAATGAGGGGCGCTAGTACCAACAAGAGATACTAAATTAATTAATAGGTTAATTAATTGTATATTCTGAACTGTATAGTAGAGACTAAGAGCTTATTGAAAAAAGGTGTGCAGACACAATATAGATCTACCATGAACTAAGCTAATTAATAACTATTTAAAGTGATAATAGTGAACCACATTTGGTTACTCATACATTACAACCATTTGTTGTGCTTTTTTAAGGAAAGTTTCCCGCACATTTTTATTAAGTAATTTTTTAACGAAGATATTTTTAAGATACAAGATCAATCTATACGACACAGTCTATATATGCGAAACTGGTTCACGGAGACGAGTGATCATACTTAATAGTCACATTTATTGGTTGACAGAAAACAAATATTTACATGAAATTAAAATACAGATTGCATTATTTGAACATTTGACAATTGATGGAAATACCCTCAAAATGTGCGTAGTACCTTGGACACAATATCACCATGATAACTTCTTCAGTAGAATCAATAACCTTATACTTGACAATTTAACATAATGTCTGTATTTCACACACCCAGCCGTTGCTATGCTGCAGGTAAGCAACGTTGAACAATGCGAAACAAATTAGACATTTGTTTGTCAATAAAAAGCAACTATGCAAAAAGTAATATATATAAAAATTGAATATTAGAGAAAAATCTATGAAAAGGCGATTATTGATTCTGGAGAATAGTTATCAATACTAGAATATTCAATACATCAATATTTAAGAGAACATACCAGATAAAATCAACATGGCATATTTACCCATTCCAAAATGGCTATTAGTCTGGATTTAAGATAGCTACCGGGTTCAGGATTCTCCTTGGAGGTTTAAAGTATATTTCCAGGCATGGCTGTCAGTCTATCTGGGAAGATGTTTCTCTCCCAGTGTCCCTTCCCCAGGGTGGGTCCCTGAGCTCTCAGGTTCCCCTGAGCTGCCTCCTCTCACTATCTATCTAGCCTCTTAAATACCATCTCACACAATAAGATCATAAAATTTGTAATATGTTCAGCCCAAAAGATATGTGTCTCTTTCCTATAGGCCTAACTGTTGTAAATGTAATTGCGCCTTCAACCACCAGGGGTCTCACATGTGTTTTGGGGCTGCTCTGTAAAGTAATATATTTTATTTTATACTGTATATTTTAATTTAGTGGAAATATCTATATCTTTAATATTTGGGAATTCACTTAACCCCATACTATCCAATACGCTTAGCATAATTATTGATCAATCACTTGCATAAAATGGTGATATATATGCATATCATTGTATATCTGTAAACATTTAGTCCATTTAAAAAGGACACAAGTTATATGTATATATATATATATATATATATATATATATTAATCAACATCACAGACAGTTCTTATCTATCTGGATACCTGTATAATTTGGGTATCCAATCAATATTCGTTTATCTAGCATAGTTAAATTCTAATATATTCATAGCATAATCATATATATATCTTAATACTAATTTGTTCCTAAAACAATTCTATTAATAATCACCCTTTATTTATTATGTTTTCTTTATAACCGATTTCATCAATTCATCGGATACTTATACAGATATCATATATACTATGAATTGACGACTGGTAACGTCATGTTTTGAGATGAACTTTAGACATTCGGGTGAACAATCTCATGTTTATTCTCATTATTTGTCCTGTTGAAAAACAAACCTCACTTGGTATCCTAGTCATTGTCTTATGAGAAGTGAGGACTCCTTAGCTCCTTAGCTTTATTTATCTCTCACTTTCTGAGACAATGGGATGTTTGTTCTGGTCATTCAGGTTTAATGTTGGTCATAGGTACATTCTCTGTCGAGCCCATACCTTGCCATATATATTTGCATGTCCTTCCTTATTTATTCAAAGAGATAAGATAAAAGTTTTTCTGGTGTCTGTGACAAAAAGATCCTTTTGTTCCGGCAACACCTTGTTTCAATACAGGCTTGTACAATGTATGTATTTGAGACTCGTAAAAGAGGCCACCAGTTCATCTGCTTTTCAGGAGCAAAAGTTCATTTCAATTTTTTTTTTTTCTTTACTGAATCTCCCATCTCTGCCAGCGAATATTAGATATATTTCTTTATAAATTCACAACAAAGCCCCCCTTGGAAATTTGTCGGTTGCCGGAAGTCATCTGACAGATTTTCCCAATGCAACTTGTTGAAGAAATATGGCTTCGTTTGGGCCTTGTAAGTCGAGTTGTGAAAATGGATCCGGATTGTGGATATATTTAAAAGGTATAGACAACTGCAGATAGATGTAATTTTTTTGTAAAACAAAACTGGGTTTGTGATCGATGTGTGCATCTCAGGGCCGTCATCCGTTCTTTGGCGGGAAATGGATCACTCCGGGCACCTTTTGGTTCTTGGCTGTCCTGGTGGGTTTTGTCCCTGTAGACTGGCCATCAATGATGTCCCTGGATTCCACATACGGTTCCTTCTCTGGATGTTTCACACATGTTGGACTCTCGGTTCTGTTGACCGGCTCATGGACATATTGGTTCTGTAAAGGAAAATAGATTCCATGAGAAAAACATATATGTCCTTTTTCTTTTTATATGATTTTGAGGTATCCATGTCAAGCAGGTATCCTGGGATTCCTCGGAGCCCCCCCTTTCCCATTGTGTTATCAGTCCTTTAACTAAACACCTTGGATATAAAGATAATGTATGACACATTTGCTATGGGAGACCAAGCTCCAGGGCTCATTATCATGAGGACATTTATTAATAGCTGTGGATACCAGACATTTATGACTGACTTATGTTCTTCAGAACCATTTTTTTTTTTTAGCTTAATTGGTTCTGGAGTAACAATAAAAGCATTTCAGTTTGACATGTAAGTGACAACTCACTGTCAGAAATAAGATATTTGGCATTATAGTCAACCTTCTACTTGTGAGGAATAAAACAAATAAATTCTCCCCCCTTTGGGGTGTCAATATAACTCATTTGAGGCAATCAAACTACCTTAGGCGGGTGACTCCTCATCTTTTACCAAAATATCAAACCATTTAGGCCTCCTGATATTAATGTCTTTAGGATTCGGTCTTCCTCTGGAATTACCGTCTTCGTCGACTTCTTGAAATTAGACTGTTTGGAGCGACCTGTTTATGTCAGAGGGATGAAGTGACCACTGAAAAATAGGAGAATAATTAATATCTAACAACCACAATCCCCCGGTAGGGATTTCAGGATCCTCATTACTGTGACCTGGGGAGAAACATGGTGTTAGAACCTCTGCTTCCTATATCTTTATTCAGTGCATTCCTCTGATTTATTTTAAACATAGGCGCTTAAAAGGTTCTGTGGCCCTTGGCTGGCCACAGGATTTGCCCCTTGAAGAATTTCTATTCCTGTTCATTTTAGCAATGAAACCATTGATACACTCGTGGTTTTTAATCTATTCAATTAATTAAGTCAATCTATTTATTTATTTATTTCACAAATTGGCACAACACACTGAACTAAAGTAACCAACTGGTCCACACCATTTGCCGGTGTACTATAGAAAGTTCAACATTTTAGATCCTATATATCTGTTCCTCATTTGACCAAGCTTTGGTTTGCACGGATTATCAAACCATATATTGTATGAGGTTTATGCGCACTGCAGCCATCTATACCTCAGCAAATTCACCTTTTGAAGGAAGTTTTAATACACTTAACACTGTTTTTATTTATTTTATCACGTATTCATATATCACATATTATTCACGTTTTGCGCAGAGGTCTCCTAGATAACTTATTTTAGACAATCTATTGAGTTTTTTAAGGTTGATTTAAACGCACCTATTACACAAAAATGTGTACTTGTCATTAACTTATTTTACGTGTGGGAACACTATTATATGGGTTGCAGCTACATCATTTGGTTATCTTAAATATCGGTTGCATCTCTGATTTTAAATTCATAGTAGCGCTTGAGCACATGCATTCAGTACTTATTCAAACAGTGTAACATATCCGTAATTTTGTCTATTTTGGTTTCCGTATTGCTTACAGGCTGATCAGAATTGGGTTGTGGGACCCGGTTTCTGTACTTTCTGGGGACTACTGGCTCAGTTTGATCAGACATATCACCATCAGAAACATTGTCTTGATTTTGGGATAGTTGTCTGGGCCTTAGTTGTTCCCTATTGTTCTGGGTATTTTGAGGTGTCCTACCCTGTAGTTTCTCCCTATTTACCCGTGTAGGCCCCCGAAGCCAATTACACCGGTAAAGGTGAGGGTGTCTACCCTTAGGTTTAAATCTGACCCGTTGGAGGTATACCCTATAGTTTCTCCTAAACCTCGGGTCTGGATCCTTTGGATGAGACTCCTGAGGTGGTCTTTGAACTCCCCCTCTAAAGGGTGGTCTCTGCTCCCCCCTTCTGATGGGTGGGGACATTGGTCTCCCGCTGGGGAAACTCAGTGGCATCTCTCCTCTGACTATATCAGCGTATCTCTTTTTCTTGGTTTTGGACTGTAATGATTGAGGAGGTATATAAAATTCATCCACAAATTTCATTATAGGGCTTTCAGGCCTTCCATTGTTTTCACCAGTCTGTTGGATAGAGTACAAATTGTTACTCTCTTTTACCAAAGACTCCAGTGAACACCCCCCTTTGTAATCTTTCGCTAAATTTACTTTTACGTGGGTAGGCGGGGCCTCGAAGAACATGGGTTTGAACCCAGGTTTATCATAACCTGGCTCCTTTTCTGCTAAGTGGACATCACTTTTGAGCACATCCATAAATTCGGTGGGGCTTTTATTATTGGTACGTGTGATATCGTGTATATCCGCGCTAGCCGCATTAACATTTTTGTGCGGGACAAATCCTAGATGACAGCCGTTTTTAATTGCTTGCCAGGCAGTACCCAACAGACTTTTTAAATCTTCGCAAAATGGACGGTGTTTGGTTTCAAATACCCACGGTAAGAAATTAATCCTAGATTGGTCATCATTTAGGCCTAAAGCTGATAAAGCATTTTCATAGGCCTCAATGTGGTCAATAATGCACACAGATCCCTCTTCCTTAAACACTGGGACAGCATCTTTTAAAAATTTTATTATTTCTGAGGCGTCCTGTTTAGGGGAGCCTGTAGTTTTCTCTGATCCCAAAGAAAACTGATTAGACCTACTTTTATGTGGTGGTTCAATTTTTACCCCCCTTTGCTCTACAGATGGCTTGGGGTAGAATATGGTTACTTTTTCTAATTCTTCTTCATTATGTAACTCCCAAACTTTAGGTTGAGAGTCAAATTTTGGAATATTATCAAATTCTATACTTTCAGGGTTAAGCATCTGAGCATTATTCTGGGGCATAAACTTCCCTTGTTCTTTTAATTCTTCTTGTTGCTTAATTAGGGATTCCTGTCCTGACCTAAGCTGATTTGTTTCTTCTTTTAAATTTCCACTGCATATTACTCTGCAACTTTCTAAATTTCCACTGCCTATTACTCTGCAACTTTTTAAATTTCCACTGCCTATTACTCTGCAACTTTCGTCAGGAGACTCGTTTTCCTGCAGAAAACTCTCCTTCTCTCTTAATTGTTTACACTCTTTATTTAATTGGTGACATTCTTCCAGCATTGTTATTGCATTATTTTGCATCTGTTTTATTTCATATTTCATCATTGTCACTGTAGACTCATCATAACAATCTGCCTTGTCATTAATTTCCTTTAGCTTTTTAGTGGGCTCATATTCCCCTTCTATTAAATGGGACTGGGGTTCTAAGATATCACTCTCCTGTTGGGTATATTGACTTTTAAACTCACTATAAAGATACATCAGGTTATCGCTTAATTCAAAATGCATGGGATCAGGCCTTTCTATTTCCTTTGTCTCAGAGGAGCTGTCTGTGAGTTCATCGCTTTGACCTTCCACGTTCCACACGTCTTTTATTAACTGACGGGCGTGGTTTATAAGGCCTTCAATGCCTGCTTCTAGACTAGTCTCGTTAGACAAACTTTTTTCGGCATGATTTGTCATGTTAATTTTTGAAAACATATCCAACATTTCCTGTACTTGTATCAAATTTGTCTGAGTACTCATATTACCACTAAGGACTGACTCTTGATAATCCCCATCAACATAAAATTCACTTTGACCAGACATTTTTCTTGGCAAAAATATTTTTTTTAAAAAATTAATAATTAATAATTTCATGCAAAATATTATTTCTGTCACCACCGTAACTATGACTGATCCTGTACAAAATATCGACGTTATCTCAGCAGTGCCTCCATTTAATATGTTGTGCTTTTTTAAGGAAAGTTTCCCGCACATTTTTATTAAGTAATTTTTAACGAAGATATTTTTAAGATACAAGATCAATCTATACGACACAGTCTATATATGCGAAACTGGTTCACGGAGACGAGTGATCATACTTAATAGTCACATTTATTGGTTGACAGAAAACAAATATTTACATGAAATTAAAATACAGATTGCATTATTTGAACATTTGACAATTGATGGAAATACCCTCAAAATGTGCGTAGTACCTTGGACACAATATCACCATGATAACTTCTTCAGTAGAATCAATAACCTTATACTTGACAATTTAACATAATGTCTGTATTTCACACACCCAGCCGTTGCTATGCTGCAGGTAAGCAACGTTGAACAATGCGAAACAAATTAGACATTTGTTTGTCAATAAAAAGCAACTATGCAAAAAGTAATATATAATAAAAATTGAATATTAGAGAAAAATCTATGAAAAGGCGATTATTGATTCTGGAGAATGATTATCAATACTAGAATATTCAATACATCAATATTTAAGAGAACATACCAGATAAAATCAACATGGCATATTTACCCATTCCAAAATGGCTATTAGTCTGGATTTAAGATAGCTACCGGGTTCAGGATTCTCCTTGGAGGTTTAAAGTATATTTCCAGGCATGGCTGTCAGTCTATCTGGGAAGATGTTTCTCTCCCAGTGTCCCTTCCCCAGGGTGGGTCCCTGAGCTCTCAGGTTCCCCTGAGCTGCCTCCTCTCACTATCTATCTAGCCTCTTAAATACCATCTCACACAATAAGATCATAAAATTTGTAATATGTTCAGCCCAAAAGATATGTGTCTCTTTCCTATAGGCCTAACTGTTGTAAATGTAATTGCGCCTTCAACCACCAGGGGTCTCACATGTGTTTTGGGGCTGCTCTGTAAAGTAATATATTTTATTTTATACTGTATATTTTAATTTAGTGGAAATATCTATATCTTTAATATTTGGGAATTCACTTAACCCCATACTATCCAATACGCTTAGCATAATTATTGATCAATCACTTGCATAAAATGGTGATATATATGCATATCATTGTATATCTGTAAACATTTAGTCCATTTAAAAAGGACACAAGTTATATGTATATATATATATATATATATATATATATATATATATTAATCAACATCACAGACAGTTCTTATCTATCTGGATACCTGTATAATTTGGGTATCCAATCAATATTCGTTTATCTAGCATAGTTAAATTCTAATATATTCATAGCATAATCATATATATATCTTAATACTAATTTGTTCCTAAAACAATTCTATTAATAATCACCCTTTATTTATTATGTTTTCTTTATAACCGATTTCATCAATTCATCGGATACTTATACAGATATCATATATACTATGAATTGACGACTGGTAACGTCATGTTTTGAGATGAACTTTAGACATTCGGGTGAACAATCTCATGTTTATTCTCATTTTTTGTCCTGTTGAAAAACAAACCTCACTTGGTATCCTAGTCATTGTATTATGAGAAGTGAGGACTCCTTAGCTCCTTAGCTTTATTTATCTCTCACTTTCTGAGACAATGGGATGTTTGTTCTGGTCATTCAGGTTTAATGTTGGTCATAGGTACATTCTCTGTCGAGCCCATACCTTGCCATATATATTTGCATGTCCTTCCTTATTCATTCAAAGAGATAAGATAAAAGTTTTTCTGGTGTCTGTGACAAAAAGATCCTTTTGTTCCGGCAACACCTTGTTTCAATACAGGCTTGTACAATGTATGTATTTGAGACTCGTAAAAGAGGCCACCAGTTCATCTGCTTTTCAGGAGCAAAAGTTCATTTCAATTTTTTTTTTTTCTTTACTGAATCTCCCATCTCTGCCAGCGAATATTAGATATATTTCTTTATAAATTCACAACACATTATAATGTGAATAATAAAAATTGGTTAGAGTGTGTTTAAACAATAATAACACCAGACACCTAGCGTGACCCAGTGAGGTATAAATTAATTAATTATTACCCCAAAAATAATTAACACACAAAATAGAGCTGACTGAGCTCTATTTAAATTAAATAATATAAATAAACAGACCCTGTACCTTGTATCACAATGTGTACAACGAAAGTTAATGATCAAGCACTTATGCCCAATCTAATATATAAAAAGTGCAAACCAACAAATTTGGCAAATATCCCAATATCTTGGGTACATCCAAAAAACGTGAAAAATATTAATATAAATTAGGCAGTGTTAATTGATATAACGCAAAGTTCATGTAGTATATAAAAAGTGCAAGCCAACAAAATTGGCAAATAATCCCAATATCTTGGGTGCATCCAAAAAACGTGAAAAATATTAATATAAATTAGACAGTGTTAATTGATATAACGCAAAGTTCATATAGTAGTCCTTGCTGCAAAACGCCACAATCACTCCTGTAGATATAGCTTGTGCACCATCACCAGACAAATTCTCGATCCACCCAATGTGAGAACCAGCAGTATTAAATGGCCTCTTACCAAATGGAGTTGATTACTTTGTTTAGAAGCAATCAAATGCGCTTTCACAGGATTGTGCCTGTACACTGAGTGACACACCACAAATATTAGACATATGGATGCTGAAGTGGCAATAAAATGGGCATTAACTAAAGATTCTCAATTAAAACAAGCACAGATCAACCATTTAGTTAAAGGGTTAAGTATGACAATGAAAAATAATTTCTTTTGGGCTAACAGTGAGTACTATAACCAAGTTGGGGGTGTAGCTATGGGGGCTCGCTATGCCCCAAGCGTGGCCAACATAGTCTTAAACAAGTGGGAAGCTGAAACAATTTTTTTCGAACGGAATGAGTCGCTGGTGTTCTATAAAAGATATATAGATGATATTATTGTTTTCTGGAGAGGGCCCGTGGAGGAATTTAATGAGTACCTAACCAGTATGAATAATAATCTATATGGTCTAAAGTTCACCAGCGAACACATGGGACAGGAGGTAAATTTTTTGGACCTTACTATCACCATTAAGCAGGAGCAATTCATTACAAAAACCTACTTTAAAGCAACAGACAGGAATGGGTATGTACCTACAAGTAGTTGCCACCACCCAAGGTGGATAGGTGCGGTCCCAAAAGGCCAGTACATGCGTATAAAACGCAACTGTGCAACACAAATTGACTTTCAGGAACAAGCACAGGTGCTAACTGAAAGATTTATTGAGAAGGGATACAAAGAGGACACCCTCAAGAAAGCATTATCACAAGTATCCAATCTAGATAGGAGCTCCCTACTCACTACTAAAGCTAAACCAGAATACGTGGGTGGTCTAGCCTTTATAACAGGCTACAATAGACAATATAGAGAGGTAGAAGCCATTATCAAAAAACATTGGCCCATACTCAGACAAGATCAAGATCTAAAGCTAAATATCCCAAAGGTACCAAAATGTATTTACACCAGAGCTCCTGGACTCCGGAACAAGATAGCCCCCAATGTGCCAGACCCCCCCAAGAAACCGCCCACTTTTTTGGATGGATCAGGGTTTCATTACTGTAACAGATGCAAAGCATGTAAAATAACGAGACAACCAGGCACTAGCAAAAAACTAACCCATTTCCAATCATGTGCAAATAAAAGAACTCATAAGATTAAACCCCTTATAACGTGTGACTCTGAATATGTCACTTACGTACTACAATGCCCATGTCCTATGCAATATGTAGGGCGTACCACGAGAAAGCTCAAAGTACGCATAAATGAACATTTGACCAATATTAAGAAAAAATTTCCCAACCATAGTGTGCCCAGACACTTTGAGAGATATCACAATAGTGATCCTTCACTGTGCAAGTTCTATGGAATAGATAGAGTATCAAGACATTGGAGAGGGACGGATATGAAAAAAGCAATATCTCAAAATGAGACTAAGTGGTTATATACATTGGACACGATGCAACCTTTAGGGATGAATATAGATTTAGACCTGAATTGCTTCTTGTCCAATGAATAGTTAACTGAGGGAAGGATAATTATAACTAGATGAAAAATTAAGTCGTTTTTATCTACTGTCAACGGTGGTGGGGGGAACTGGCAGGATAATTGTGACAGACTTTGTGCTGTGAGATGGAGGGATTGTTATCGCCCGTCTGTGGAGTGGGTGATCAAAAGATCTGTTCAGATTGCCCCATATGGATTATATCCCATGTATTAACATTTGGTAAAGAGTTAATTAATAGAAAATACACTCATGCATAGAATGGAGGCAGGAGATATATATAAACTGTCTGGAGTGAACATACCATATGTAGTGACATCTTGTGGACCGTATGAGTAATACAGACGCCACATCCCATAGAGAATAATATAAAATTCAATAAATTTAAAAGCAATATGCCGTAACAACCAGTTTGTGAGCAGTGAATGGTTTTATATAAAAGTTGATCTAATGACCAAATAGATATATACATCTGCATCTAGGTAATTAAAATAGTCAAATGTTGATTGAGAGGGTGATTTATAAGCTATCCCATCTTACTATATGAAAGATGTGGTTCCATAGATAGTAAGACACAATAGTGACATCTTGTGGATTTAATGAGTACTGCAGATTCTATACGCCATAGAAAAATAAAATAAGCCAACATATAGTTTTTTAATTATAGTTGGTGGTTAGACATGGGCAGGTTTACCTCCGCCCTTTACTAATCAAATAAGACAGAAAAAATCTGTGCCTATTACAAAGATTTATATTAGTCCCAGGATTAGACGTTGAAAAGTTATTTATTTAAAAAGTTATGCAAATGAAGTCCCATATTTAATTAATACCCAGAAATATAAAATAAAGCCCCGTCTGGAGTCAGGGATTAATGAGGCAAAGTAAGATCTAAAACATAGATAATTTATATTCCTACTGTGGGGGTTAATACTTATCCATTATGTATAGATTTTTTTCAGCTGTGTTGTGAGCTTAACTGGGACTGAGGCTGTGCACACACTAAGTCGTCATTGGTTGGCCACTAATGAGGATCAGTATATTAATCAGGTTATTCAGTGATCAGGTACGCCACCCTGAAGACGTGACAAACACGAAACGTACGTCGGTAGGCGGTACCTGATCACTTTGTATCTTTGGATGCACTATTGCTGGACTGCTGTCTGGTGAGTGGAACGCACGCTAGAGACGCACGCCAGGAGGGAAGGATCCGCTGCTCCATCGAATCTTTTAACATATCGCAAGTAGCCTCAGTGCCGGGTAGGCACTGGAAAATGTAAGTGAGCAATTGGCTGCTGTGTTTTTTTATGCTATTTTTTAAATAAAACGTTATTAGGCTATGAGGTGCGCCTCTCTTTATATTCCCACATATGTTTCCAATCCATTCCATCTGAGCTGGTCTGAAAGCGCATTTGATTTCTTCTAAACAAAGTAATCAACTCATTTGGTAAGAGGCCATTTAAAGCGCATTTGGGTATTCAATACTGCTGGTTCTCACATTGGGTGGATCGAGAATTTGTCTGGTGATGGTGCACAAGCTATATCTACAGGAGTGATTGTGGCGTTTTGCAGCAAGGACTACTATATGAACTTTGCGTTATATCAATTAACACTGTCTAATTTATATTAATATTTTTCAAGTTTTTTGGATGCACCCAAGATATTGGGATTATTTGCCAATTTTGTTGGCTTGCACTTTTTATATACTACATGAACTTTGCGTTATATCAATTAACACTGCCTAATTTATATTAATATTTTTACACATTGTGATACAAGGTACAGGGTCTGTTTATTTATATTATTTAATTTAAATAATGTATGAGTAACCAAATGTGGTTTAAACACACTCTAACCAATTTTTATTATTCACATTATAATGGTTGTAATGTATGAGTAACCAAATGTGGTTCACTATTATCACTTTAAATAGTTATTAATTAGCTTAGTTCATGGTAGATCTATATTGTGTCTGCAGTACTAGCGCCCCTCATTTAATTAAACTACCAATTAAATCATCTAGATTTCATAGGGAGCAGCTGTACTGGGTTTACAGTATTAATATTAGTATAGACCTTTTTGAATTATCCTAAGCGCGGAGCTAGACAAGCCAATGTGAGTGGCCGTCTACAATTCTTCCTTCTGTCTGCTGTCTTCTGTCTCTGCCGCGTCTTCTCTGCTGTCTTCTCGCTCTTTTGCTGAGACTTCTCCGCTGTCTTCTCCCTCTGTTCTTCTTCCGATGTTGATTCAACGCTCTCTCCCGCTTTAATGCTGGGTGCCACTACTTATATTGGGCCCCCCTGCCCCAAAGCACCCATCCCCACATGTTAAGGGCATGTGGCCTGGTACGGTTCGGGGGGGGGGGTGCTCACTCGTCCACACCCCCTTTCCTGACCTGCCAGGCCTGGTATGGATTTTGGGGGGACCCCCATGCCGTTCTTTTTGGTGTGGGGGTTCCCCTTAAAACCGAAGGGCCTGGTATGCTCTTTGAGGGGTAACCCATGCCGTTTTTTTTTTTTCCTAACAAGTCCGTTCATTTTAAAAGTTCCGCGGACTAGCACACAGACGGCCAGATTGTCCGCCGGACTGCCGAATCCGGTGGATAATTTAGAGTCATTTAGAGTCAAGACTTCTCTCTTTGAGGGGTAACCCATGCCGTTTTTTTTTTTCCTAACAAGTCCGTTCATTTTAAAAGTTCCGCGGACTAGCACACAGACGGCCAGATTGTCTGCCGGACTGCCGAATCCGATGGATAATTTAGAGTCAAGATTTCTTTCTAAGTCTGCCGGACTTTTGGGAAGAAAAAGTCAGCCGGAGCCCACACACGGGCAGATTCCAAGTCCGCCGGATAGTTCGATCGTGTGTACGCGGCATAAGAACTATCTTCAGCGAAGAACAAGGAATACTGGAAGTGATGATTTGGCCCCCACAGAGCCCTGATCTCAACATCATTAATTCTGTCTGGGATTACATGAAGAGACAGAAGGATCTGAGGCAGCCTACATCCACAGAAGATCTGTGGTTAGTTTTCCAAAATGTTTGGAACAACCCACCTTCCAAGTTCTGTCAAAAACAGTGTGCAAGTGTACCTAGAAGAATTGATGCTGTTTTGAAGGCAAAGGGTGGTCACAGCAAATGTTGATTTGATGGGTGGCACAGTGGTGTAGTGGTTAGCACTTTCACCTAGCAGTAAGAAGGGTCGCTGGTTCATATCCCAACCATGACACTACCTGCCTGGAGTTTGCATGTTCTCCCTGTGCCTGCGTGGGTTTCCTCCGGGTACTCTGGTTTCCTCCCACAATCCAAAGACATGCAGGTAGGTTAATTGGCTTCTATCCAAAAATTGGCCCTAGTATATGAATGGGGACCTTGAATTGTGGGCTCCTTGAGGGTAGGGACTGATGTGATGCAATGTACAGGTATAGGGACAATTGTAGACACTCATTCTGGATGGACTGATGTCTTTATTAAACCTTACTAACTATGAAACTATGATTTGGATTTCTTCTCTGCTCATTTACTTTCAATGTTTCTTAACCATTGCAGCCCCCGGAAGAATTTACCCTCTTCCTGACCAGATCACTTTTTGCGATTCAGCACTGTGTCACTTTAACTCACAATCGTGCGGTAGTGCGATGATGTACCCAAAAAAAATTGATGTCCTTTTTTTCACACAAATAGAGCTTTCTTTTGGTGGTATTTGATTGCCTCTGCGTTTTAAATTTTTTGCGCTATTAAACAAAAAAAGAGCGACAATTTTGAAAAAACGCATTATTTTGTACTTTTTGCTAAATATCCCAAAAAATATATACAAAATTTTTTTTTTTCCTCAGTTTAAGCCGATACGTATTCTACATATTTTTGGTAAAAAAATTGCAATAACCATTTATTGATTGGTTTGCGCAAAAGTTATAGCATCTACAAAATAGGGGATAGTTTTATGGCATTTTTATTGATAATTTTTTTTTTTACTAGTAATGGCGGCGATCAGCGATTTTTATCGTGACTGCGACATTATGGCGGACACATCGGACAATTTTGACACATTTTTGGGACCGTTGTCATTTATACAGCGTTCAGTGCTATACAAATGCATTGATTAGGCGGCACAGTGGTGTAGTGGGTAGCACTCTCAGCCTAGCAGTAAGAAGGGTCGCTGGTTCAAATCCCAACCACGACACTACCTGCCTGGAGTTTGCATGTTTTCCCTGTGCCTGCGTGGGTTTCCTCCGGGTACTCTGGTTTCCTCCCACAATCAAAAAACATGCAGGTAGGTTAATTGGCTTCTGTCCAAAAAATTGGTCCAAGTATATGAATGGGGACCTTGGATTGTGGGCTCCTTGAGGGTAGCGACCGATGTGAGTGTGCAATGTACAGGGATAGGTTGAACTGGATAGACTGATGTCTTTATTCAACCTTACTAACTATGAAACTATTACTGTGTAAATGACTCTAGCAGTGAAGGGGTTAAGGGAGTGTCCTAGGGAGTGATTTTAACTGTGTGGGGAGGGGCTACGGTCACTGTTCGTGTGCGTCCGCAGCACTGCTTCTTAAAGGGGACGTACCTGTACGCAATTTTGCCGATGTAAATCGGTGTGCGCTGGTTAACAAGTGGTTAATTGATAAAAAATAAACTATTGACACTATTTATGAAAGCATTCTTAATTTACAGCATTTTTCCACCCCTGCCTGCCTTTTGCACAGTACTGTACATCACCCTCTGTCATACCTCACGACTTTTTGAGATGAGAACGAGGGACACCTATTAGGAAAGGTATGTAGGCATAGGACACACCCCCTGCCACACCCCTTAAAGGATAATTGTAAGAAAAAAAGATTAGTTAAACCCACAAGAGCTTTTTTTTTATCACTATTCCTTTATATTGGCTTTTGAATTTTTCAGATGCAGCGATTTCGATATTTGGATGAAAGGTTTAGCTCTGGGAAACACTTTTTGAAAGATAAAACGTGCATTTTATATACAACTATAGAGATCAGACCAAAATGAGGGACAAATGAGGAGGAAAGAGAGACAGAGGGATATTGTTCCAAATCAGGGACAGTCCCTCGAAATCCGTGACAGTTGGGAGCTATGGCCTCTGTTAATCACATTTAAGAGAAATTAATTAGTCTGCCTTCATTATCAGGCTAGGAATTGACGTTGGATACGAGAGCAATCATTTTTGGACACACACTGTTCATATGCACCTGGAACTTTCAAGCTTTGCTCTGATGTATTGCTGTAAGCATCCTTTGGAACAATTATTGACTAAAGCAATTTGAATCAAGCTCTCTTTTTCAGATGACAACATTCTTTGCACAACAAAACACTTGACAGCAAATGTGCTTACTGATAAAACTGAATACAGCTTTCAACATGAAAACATTAGGAATTATAAAAAACATTTAAAACCCACCAATGATCCACCCATGCCACCCTCTGATTGTACCTACAATACCCCAAGTATGAACCACACCCACAGATATACATGCCTAAGGAGGCCAGTGTAGTGTTTGTCTTGTAAAGTTGTATCTAATAATGTTTTTTAAGTATATTTAACCACTTCAGCCCGGAAGGATTTACCCCCTTCCTGACCAGATCGTTTTTTTGCGTTTCGGCACTGCGTCGCTTTAACTGACAATTGCACAGTCGTGCGACGTTGCACCCAAACAAAATTGACTTTCTTTTTTCCCACAAATAGAGCTTTCTTTTGACGGTATTTGATCACCTCTACGTTTTAGATTTTTTGCGCTATAAACAAAAAAGAGTGACAATTTTGCCACGCACGAAGCTGGCTGCTCGGTAAGAGCCTGGAAGCTGAGCTGTAAGGACACTAATTGAATCCGCATTTCTTACGGTATCGCCGGACCGGCTGCAAGATTCTGGTACTGTAAGAAAGTTCCTAACTTTATCCTTCAGTTGCAACTAAGTTCCTGTGAGAGACTTTTGTGTTCATCTAAACTTTCACAACCAAGTCTGTGGCAAAGACTTTGCTAAGCTAAAATCACTTGTTGGCTGCTAAATCTACAAACAAGGATTTATCCAACAGTTGAGTTATCCAGTTGCGAGTGGCTACTCCCTTAACCACTTGCCGACCGCCCCATGTAGATATACGTCGGCAGAATGGCACGTACAGGCAGAACCACGTACCTGTACGTGCCATTCTTTAGGCGGTGGGGGGGTCCGATCGGACCCCCCTCCGCCGGCGGGGACGGTCGGCATCGCTTCAGGAGCGATCCGGGACGAGGGGACGGCCAGTGGTTTCTGGCCACCCCCTCGCGATCGCTCCTGGCGAATGAAAAGCTTCCCCTTCCTGTCTATTGTATAGACAGGAAGGCGGAAGTGATGTCACGCTCGGTGCGCCGGTCTATGTGACCGGAGACGCCGAGCGGCGAACATGTTAAGGTTAGTGCACAACACTACACTGACACCAGTACAGTTAGGCACACAAAACACCCCCCTGTCACCCCCTGATCACCCCCCAGATCACCCCCCCTCCCCCCCCAGTCACAGTGTCACTAATTGCAGTGATCATTTATTTACTGATCACTGCATTTAGTGTCAGTGTGACTGTAATAACTGTCAGGGCAGTTAGTTTTAGGTCCTAGGTAGCCCCCTACCCCCCCCTAATAAAGGTTTAACCCCCTGATTGCCCCTAGTTAACCCCTTCACCCCCTTTTGCCAGTGTCACTAAGCGATCGTTTTTCTGATCGCTGCATTGTGTCGCTAGGTAACCATTTTTTTTTTTTTTTTTAACCGCCATGTTTTATATAGGTTCATAAATAGTTTTATAGGTCAGGTACCCCCATATTACAACCTAAATAAAGGTTTTAACCCCCTGATTGCCCCTAGAGTTAACCCTTTCACCAGTAATCACCGTATAACTGTCACTGGTGACGCTGGTTAGCCAGTTAGTTATTTCGTTATTTAGGTTCCCCGTCAGGTTTTTATATAGCGTCAGGTACCCCCATATATTACCTAATAAAGGTTTAACCCCCTGATTGCCCCTAGTTAACCCTTTCACCCCCTTTTGCCAGTGTCACTAAGCGATCGTTTTTCTGATCGCTGCATTAGTGTCGCTAGGTAACCAGTTTTTTTTTTAGGTTAACCGCCATGTTTATATAGGTTCATAAATAGGTTTATAGGTCAGGTACCCCCATATTACAACCTAAATAAAGGTTTTAACCCCCTGATTGCCCCTAGAGTTAACCCTTTCACCAGTGATCACCGTATAAAATGTCACTGGTGACGCTGGTTAGCCAGTTAGTTATTTCGTTATTTAGGTTCCCCGTCAGGTTTTTATATAGCGTCAGGTACCCCCATATATTACCTAATAAAGGTTTAACCCCCTGATTGCCCCTAGTTAACCCTTTCACCCCCTTTTGCCAGTGTCACTAAGCGATCGTTTTTCTGATCCCTGCATTAGTGTCGCTAGGTAACCAGTTTTTTTTTGTATTACTGTTACGGGTGACGCTGGTTAGTTAGCTTGTTTTTTTATACTGTCAGGGCACCCGCCATTTATTACCCAATAACGGTTTAAACCCCCTGATCGCCCGGCGGGTGATATCAATTAGGTTTTAGGGTCAAATAAGGTCTGCGTCGCCCCAGGTTAGTGCCAGTACCGCAAACACCCACGTGCAAAGCATACACCTCCCTTAGTGGTATAGTATCTGAACAGATCAATATCTGATCTGATCAGATCTATACTAGCGTCCCAGCAGTTTAGGGTTCCAAAAAAACGCATTGTTAGCGGGATCAGCCCAGATACCTGCTAGCACCTGCGTTTTCCCCCTCCGCCCAGCCCAGCCCACCCAAGTGCAGTATCGATCGATCACTGTCACTTACAAAACACTAAGCACACATAACTGCAGTGTTCGCAGAGTCAGGCCTGATCCCTGCGATCGCTAACATTTTTTTTGTGGTAGCGTTTTGATTCAGTCGCTAACAGTCAGGAGCTTTTTTACCTGTGAATCTCAAAAAAAAAAAAAAAAAAAAAAAATAGTTGTCGTTTTATTGTTCTCTCTCTCTCTCTCTATTGTTGCTCTTTTTTTACTCCATTCTATTCTGCAATGTTTTATTATGTTTTATCATGTTTTATCATGCTTGCTTTTCAGGTATGTAATTTTGTTTACTGTGTTTTAGTGTTAAGCATTTTTTTGTTTTCAGGTGCGCCATTCAGTTGCAGCGCGGATTTATTTATCTTGACAGCAACAGCGTTTGCTCCCACGATACATAAAGCCGCGACTCCAACGCTGTAGGAGGTGATTTCACCACCACAGTTAAAAAAAAGAGCATATATGCCGAAGCATGGGGGCAGCCGGGGGGGGGGAGGAGCGATTGGCTCCTAATGCCACGTACATACGGTCGAAATTCCGACCGTGTGTACACGGCATAACTTTTGCGGGAGGATGCCCCCATGCATCGGCATATATAAATGGTGCATGTATGCCCATCATTAGAAGTGGGTGGATGAAGGGAGGTATTCTAATGGTGGGCATACCCACCAATCAATCTCTTTTTTTTTTTTTCGTTCAGCCAAGAGGCTGCATGAAAAAAAAAAAAAGATTACAATATATGTCCAGTATGTTGCTGGACTTTGAATGGTTATACCAGAATGATGCCTGCAGGTTTAGGTATCATCTTGGTATCATTCTTTTCAGCCAGTGATCGGCTTTCATGTAAAAGCAATTCTAGCGGGTAATTAGCCTCTAGACTGCTTTTACAAGCAGTAGGAGGGAATGTCCCCCCTCCCGGATAAAAACCGCGCCATTGGGAAATTGGGAAAGCATTTTATCACACCAATCTTGGTGTGGTCAGATGCTTTGAGGGCAGAGGAAAGATCTAGGGTCTAATAGACCCCAATTTTTTCAAAAAAAGAGTACCTGTCACTGCCTATTGCTATCATAGGGGATATTTACATTCCCTGAGATAACAATAAAAATCATAACAAAGAAAAAAAAAAATGGAAGGAACAGTTTAAAAATAGAATAAAAAAGCTAAATAAATAAAAAAAAAACTAAAAAAAAAAAAAAAAAAAAGCACCCCTGCCCCCCCTTCTCTTGCGCAAAGGCGTACACAAGCGTTGGTCTGGCGTCATATGTAAACAGCAATTGCAGCATGCATGTGAGGTATCACCGCGAAGGTCAGATCGAGGGCAGTAATTTTAGCAGTAGACCTCCTCCGTGAATCTAATGTGGTATCATGTAAAGGCTTTTAAAGGCTTTTAAAAATGTATGTAGTTTGTCGCCACTGCGTGTTTGTGCGCAATTTTAAAGCATGTCGTGTTTGGTATCCATGTACTCGGCCTAAGATCATATTTTTTATTTCATCAAAAATTTGAGCAATATAGTGTGTTTTAGTGCATTAAAATAAAAAAAAAGTGTATTTTTTCCACAAAAAATGCGTTTGAAAAATCGCTGCGCAAATACTGTGTGGAAAAAAAAAAAAAAATGCAACACCCACCATTTTAATCTGTAGGGCCTTTGCTTTAACAATATATATAGTGTTTGGGGGTTCAACGTAATTTTCTTGCAAAAAAAAAATATGTTTTCATGTAAACAAAAAGTGTCAGAAAGGGCTTTGTCTTCAAGTGGTTAGAAGAGTGGGTGACGTGTGACATAGGCTTCTAAATGTTGTGCATAAAATGCCAGGACAGTTCAAACCCCCCCCAAATGACCCCATTTTGGAAAGTAGACACCCCAAGCTATTTGCTGAGAGCAATGTTGAGCCCATTAAATATTTTTTTTTTTTTGTCCCAAGAGATTGAATAATGAAAAAAAAAAAAATATATATATTTTTTTTTACAAAAAGTTGTCACTAAATGATATATTGCTCAAACATGTCATGGGCATATGTGGAAATACACCCCAAAATACATTCTGTTGCTTCTCCTGAGTACGGGGATACCACATGTGTGGGACTTTTTGGGAGCCTAGCTGCGTACGGAACCCCAAAAACCAAGCACCGCCTTCAGGCTTTCTAAGGGAGTAATTTTTTTATTTCACTTCTCACTGCCAATCACAGTTTCGGAGGCCATGGAATGCCCAGATGGCATAAAACCCCCCAAAATGACCCCATTTTGGAAAGTAGACACCCCAAGCTATTTGCTGAGAGGTATTGTGAGTATTTTGCAGATGTCGCTTTTTGTCACAAAGTTTTGAAAATTGAAAAAAAAAAAAAAAAAAAAATTTTTTTCTTTACTTTCTTCATTTACAAAAACAAATGAGAGCTGTAAAATACTCACCATGCCACTCAACAAATAGCTTGGGGTGTCTACTTTCCAAAATGGGGTCATTTGGGGGGGTTTTGTGCTATTTTGGCATTTTATGGCCTTCGAAACTGTGATAGGTAGTGAGGAGTGAAATCAAAAATTTGCACCCTTAGAAATCCTGAAGGCGGTGCTTGGGTTTCGGGGCCCCGTACGCGGCTAGGCTCCCAAAAAGTCCCACACATGTGGTATCCCCATACTCAGGAGAAGCAGCAAAATGTATTTTGGGGTGCAATTCCACATATAACTATGGCATGTGTGAGCAATATATCATTTAGTGACAACTTTTTGAAGAAAAAAAAAAAATTATTTTTTATTTTTGTCTTTATTCAATCACTTGGGACTAAAAAAAAAAATATTCAATGGGCTCAACATGCCTCTCAGCAAATAGCTTGGGGTGTCTACTTTCCAAAATGGGGTCATTTGGGGGGGTTTTGTACTTCTCTGCCATTTTAGCACCTCAAGAAATGAAATAGGCAGTCATAAATTAAAAGCGGTGTAAATTCCAGAAAATGTACTCTAGTTTGTAGACGCTATAACTTTTGCGCAAACCAATAAATATACGCTTATTGGCATTTTTTTTACTAAAGACATGTGGCTGAATACATTTTGGCCCAAATGTTTGACTAAAATTGAGTTTATTAGATTTTTTTTTTATAACAAAAAGTAGAAAATCTCTTTTTTTTTTTTTTTTTTTCAAAATTTTCGCTCTTTTTTCGTTTATATCGCAAAAAATAAAAATCACAGAGGCAATCAAATACCATCAAAAGAAAGCTCTATTTGTGGGAAAAGAAAGCTCTATTTGTGGGAAGAAAAGGAAGCAAATTTCGTTTCGTTACAAAATTGCATGACCGCACAATTACCAGTTAAAGTAGTGCAGTGCGAAATTGAAAAAAAGACCTCTGGTCCTTAAGCTGAGACTTTGTCCGTCGGACAATCCTACACACGGTCGGAATTTCCGACAACATTGTCCGATAGGACAGAATCCATCGGAAAATCCGACCGTGTGTATGGGGCTTAAGAGTGAATGAGGAAAGTCCTGTCGCTGTTGTAAATTTGTCGGGTAAGACTTTGGAGTTTGTTGGAAAGTCTTATGTATAGATGTCTGTTGAGCAACAACAGAACATATCTATCTACCTCCTTTGATGTCAAGGCTCCCTGGATACAGAGAGTGAAAATAGTGTATTTCACGTTCCTCTGAACAGTCCATAATTGTCAGGATGAAGAAGTATGTTACTTCTTGCCAGTTGCCAGTTAGCGACATATCCATTGACTGCCTTATAGACAGTCTCAAATGTACAGTATGTCTAAGGGGCCCATCTATTATTTATTGATAATTCAGCGTCATGCCCCCGGATACATTCTTTTCTTTTAATAAAACAGTAGCATTGATTGCACTGCCAGCATCCCTGCATGAAAGAATGATCTCTCACCTATTTCAAATTATTTTACATGAGATGTTTTGTATTATCAGTTAAGTGCTCGGGCCGTGTCATGTCTGGGTCCCGCAGGTTGAACGTTCTGCTAATAAATGAAAGGTCTTCAATAGAGTGAAAGGTATCAGCCTCAAAAGCACAGTAAATTTAAATAAGACATCTCTTTAACCAGGACCCGCTGAGCTGCTGACCCCTTTAAAGAATCGGCTTTTGTCATGGAACTGTTTAATGAGGAAGCATTGTGACTCTTCTTTCTTTAAAGGAATTTAATTAGCTGTTTGTGTGGCAGTGAAGGTTTAGTTCAATGTTAGTAAAGGGGCAGAAGGGTAATTGCTCCAGGACCACACTGTTCTGTAGGTATTATGACAAGAGCTCAGGTTGACGAAGCATAGTGGTTAGCACTTAAAGTATACCTAGAGCAAAAAAAAAGAAAAAAAAACCTGTGTATTAAGTGAGGAATGTTTAAAACCTAGTTCGGGAGTTTTTTTTTAGTGTGGTTCCATTCTGAACTGGAGACACAACCCCAAAGTGAGGGGAAATCCCTTCTTATGCCCCGTACACACGATAGGATTTTCCGACAACAAATGTTGGATGTGAGCTTGTTGGCTAAAAGTCCGACCGTGTGTATGCTCCATCGAACATTTGTTGTCGGACTTTCCGCAAACAAATTTTGGCTCGCAGGTTCTCAAATTTTCTGCCAACAAAACTTTGTTGTTGGAATTCCAATCGTGTGTACAAAAGTCAGACGCACAAAAGTTCACGCATGCTCGGAATCAAGCGAAAGGAGCCACACTGGCTATTGAAATTCCTTTTTCTTGGCTCGTCGTACGTCTTGTAAGTCACCACAATCCCACGTTCGTAATTGTTGGCCAACATTTGTGTGACCGTGTGTATGCAAGACAAGTTGGAGCCAACAACCTTCGAACAAAAATCCACATTTTTTTTCTCTGGGTTCTACAGTGCCCTTCCACAGCCTGAAAAATATACATTAACCAAGCTTCTTGCACCATTATGATGCAGGAAACTGTCAGAAGTGGTGCTTCCCACATTACCTAAGCAGATACACCGGTTAAAGGTCTATCAGCACCACCTGTGCCAGTTTCTATTCCAGAATAAAATAGAAACTAGCGCAGGTCTACACCTGATTAAGACTCAATTCACATATATGCAGCTGCAGATTCAGCGCAGGAGTCCGGTGCAGTTTTCTTCACTGGTTCAGGTGCAATTAGGGTTGCCACCTCATCCCTTAAAACCCCAACACATATGAATTACACAGGTTCTGAGGCTAATTTAATGCAGATAAGGCACTAAGTGAGTTTAATTAGCCACAGAACCTGTGTAATTAATATGTGTTTGGTTTTAAAGGGATGAGGCGGCAACCCTAGGTGCGATTCAGGTCCAAATTTTTACCTGAACTCGCACCTGAACCGGACTGAAAAACACACAGGACTCTTTTTAGGGCTCTGGCAAACCTGGAATAGTATGGGCTCCTCCACAACTTGGTGCCCATCTATGTTGTTGTCTGTTTGCAATTTAAGGAATGTGCCGTCACTGTTGAGAAGACTGGAAAGCATGCACAAAAGTAATCAACCTTGTTCCAGTAAATTGTCAAAAAACTGTCACTGAATTCTTTGTCCTAATCCAATGTATTATGGAGAAGAAACGTGAGTGGAAGTGAAGCTGCCAGAATTCATTGCTGTAAGGCCTGAAGTAGGTATAGAAAAGGCTTCAGGGTGGTGAAGGTCAGATCAGGCTGGTGGCTTCCTGGAAGTGCTTCTGCATGGCGCTACTGGAAGGATCCCATGCCTTTAGTACCTAAGGTAGTCTAATGCCAGGTACACACGGTCGAATTTTCCAACGGAAAATGTTCGATGGCAGCTTTTTCGACCGTCTGTAGGCTCCATTGGACCTTTTCCATCGGAGTTTCCATCGCACAAAATTTGAGATCTGGTTCAACAAAATCCGTTGTCGGAAATTCTGATCGTGTGTACACAATTCCGACGCACAAAGTTCCACGCATGCTCGGAATCAAGCAGAAGAGCCGCACTGGCTATTGAACTTCATTTTTCTCGGCTCGTCGTATGTGTTGTACATCACGTGTTCTTGATGTTCGCAATTTCCGACAAACTTTGTGCGACCGCGTGTATGCAAGACAAGTTTGAGCCAACATCTGTCTGAAAAAATCCATGGATTTTGTTGAAGTAATGTCCGATCAATGTCTGATCGTGTGTACGGGGCATAAGGCAGTTTTTCTCAACTCCAGTCCTCAAGGTGCTCCAACAGATCATTTTTTCAGGCTTTCGATTATTTTGCACAGGGGATTTGATCTGTTTCACTGCCTTAGTAATTACCACAGTTGTTGTTTTTATCTACAGTACTCTCAGAAGATTCCTTCTTATTCTTCCAGGGGGCTGCCTTCTAAAGCTGCTAGATCTTCTAATGATATATGGACTTTATTTTTGCCATTGTTGTTGCATTTAACCATTGTTTTAGCTGCCAATTGGTGTATTTTCCCCACAGAGAGCATACAGGTTGAAGTCCAGCATTTTGTGGGTAACAGCGCTCACTACACCTTTTCCATTTGTTTCATCTGAGGGAAAACCTGAAAACATGACTGTTGGGGCATCTTGAGGACTGGAGTTGAGAAACGCTGGTCTAAGGGGTTAACTTATGCTGGGCAAGAATGGGATAAATAGTGCATGTGATCCCACACCAAGAGGCCATTCATGTGGAGGACATGCAGCCCAGCACAGCTATACAGTTGTAGTAGGACCTTCCATGTCCCTGAATCATACCTATCCAACTGTAGCAACATCTGTACAATATAGTCGAACTTGAAATGTTTTATGTTAATCAATTCTTGTGTAGCAGATTTTGGTGCATGTTTAAATTACATAAACATGTTTGTCTGTTATCTTTTATATTATACTTTTCTATGTTTATGTGATGTTTGATCAGTCTTCCCTATCATTTCAAGAAATCCTTCAAAGGGTTTGTAATCAACAAAGTGCTAGTCCTACCTCGGCATTTGTAAGTTTCACTGAACAGGGACTTAATTAAGATAATCACAGATGGTCAAACATTGGATGGTTTATGTCAACTGCAGAACTGCCAGCTATATAACATTTTTTGCATAGTTTCATCCTCATCCAGCACCTGAAATAAGGATTTTGCTGCAAAAACAAAATAAATCTCTCTCCTAAGCAATATTTGTATTAAAAAGACTTAGAAAATCCTTTATATACAGAAACATGAAACACTTTTGGTATTTAAAAATTGTTTATACCGTACCCACAACTGTAAATGACACAGCATTTATAGGAGTTTAAAGTGTATCTAAATCCAAGAGCAAAAACGTAATATAAAGCAGCATACCAGTCTTTAGATGTTGTGTCTGCATTATTTTCTTTCTCATTATGTTTTAATTTTTTTTTGCTCATTATGACAGTAGCACACTTACTGTCATAGCACTTACTCACTGTATTGTATCTATGGGGGATTAGCATTGTCGCCATAGGACAGGACTGCAAAACACAAACACCTCTCCTCATCCTCATCTCCTCTTCTCGGGTCCCCCACCAGCGCTCCTCAACCCTCTCTCCTACCGAGTGCCCCCAGAGGAAGCAGCTTGCCTCTGGGGGCACCCAGGCAGGCCCACTTCTGAGCCACTGCTCTGTGTGTCCATTCACACACAGATCCACATACCGGCCCGGATGAGAAGACCAGAGCAAGAAGAAGCGGATCGGAGGAAGAAGATGATGGAAGAAGAAGATGGAAGAAGAAGATGGAAGAAGAAGATGGAAGAAGAAGATGCCGGAAGGAGAAGATGAAGAACCCGAAGGATGAAGAAAGGAAGAAGGAAGACCAGAAGAAAGAAGATTTTAATAAAGGAATTGTCAAAGACCGTCTCCTGTCTTTTTTACCATTTTTGACACTTTTTTGGTAAAATGGTAGGCCCTTACCATTTCACACAGGGGGGGGGGGCGGGATCTGGGGGTCCCCTTGTTAAAGGGGGCTTCCAGATTCCGATAAGCCCCCCGCCCGCAGACCCCCACAACCAATGGCCAGGGTTGTGGGGAAGAGGCCCTTGTCCTCATCAACATGGGGACAAGGTGCTTTGGGGGGGGACCCCAAAGCACCCTCCCAATGTAGAGGGCATGTGGCCTGGTACGGTTCAGGAGGGAGGGGGCCGCTCTCGTCCCCCCTCCTTTCCTGCGGCCTGCCAGGTTGCGTGCTCAGATAAGGGTCTGGTATGGATTTTGAGGGGGGCCCCACGCCATTTTTTTTTTGGCCGGGGTTCCCTTTAATATCCATAGCAGATCTGAAGGGCCTGGTAATTGAATTTGGGGGGAACCCCAGGCTTTTTATTTTTTGTTCTTTTTATTTTTTATCAATGACTTTTTTTATCAATGACTTTCAATGAATGACTGTTCTCTGTGTTACGGGAGCCGTCAATTCATTAGCCGCGAGTGATTTTAAATAGCTTTTTTTCCTGCAAAAATGACACTTTGTGCAGGGACAGTTCTAAGCACAGGAAACATGTGCCCCTTCACAGGCATACTATAGACAACCTCCAGATGTGATACTGCAATGCTGTACTAACAGCAAGCACACACTAATCCCCAGAATCACAGCACATAATGTCAGCAGTCAGCACACTGACACTGGAACACAATATACGAGGCCGCCGGCGGGGCGGCCTTTTATAATGTGGGGTGTGTACTAAACCCCCTGAGCTATAATCCTGCCTGTGGCCAATTATTGCTCTCCGCGCCGCTGGCTCTATGATTGGCCAAGCATGCGGGTCACAGTGCATGCTTGGCCAATCATCAGCCAGCAATGTACTGCGACTGGCGCAGTGCATTGCGGGCCGCTCGCATCACACAAATTTGATGCGAGTGGCCCAAATAGTCCTGGGCTCGCCGAGCAGGTGAACGCTCGATGTTCGATTCGAACATGGGTTCTAATCGAACACCGGGCCCATCCCTAGTTATAACATATAATAATATATGATTTAGCTTGTACCTTTTCAATAGCACCAGATTCTCATTCTCCCTCTTAACTGTTTGAGAAAAACATGGGATTATGGGTAAACCCATAACCCCATGCTTTTTCCTTCTAGTTAAGAGCGATGGGCTGGAAGGGAGCATTTTTCTTTTGGACACATGCCCCCTTCTATGACACTGCGGTTAGAGGACAGCCTCCACTGCAGCATTTTTACTGGACAGCTTGTTCCAATGGTGCTTTACCATTGGTCCAAGGCTCCTAGCTGTCCATTAAGCTCAGTGATTCTGACAAGAAGCTCATCCTCTCAGTCTGTTGCAAACAGAGTATGTTAGCTTGTATTTAAACTGGCCACTCTGTATGTAGCTTCTGACAGGCTGCACAAGAAGCCCCGTACCCCACCAGTGGTGACCTATGAAAAATATAATAGTGCAGGATGGGGCCCCTTCATTGCACTATTTGACTATAAAATCATTGTGGAGAAGTAGAACTTTGTGAAAAATATGATCTAAAGCCCCATACACACGGTCGGACTTTTTCATCAATTTGGTCCGATCGGACAAGGTTGTTGAAAAATCAGACCGTGTGTATGCACCATCGGACAGTGTTCGTCGGTTTGTCCGTCGGACAAAGTCTTATCTCCTGCTGGAAAGATTTCCCGTCAACCCGGTCCGATCACACCAAATCCGAGCGTGTGTACGCTTGTCCGACGGACAAAGTGCTACGCATGCTCAGAAGAAATTCTGTGACGGAAGCGCTCGGTCAGGTAAAACTACCTTTCCTAATCGACACAGCACATTCGTCACGCTGCAATGTTAAAATGTCTTTAATGCAGCGCATTCTCTTTTTCTTTAAAATGCAACAAGAATGACATCTTTTAGCTGCTCCTATTCACCCGCACTTCTCACAAACTTACTTCTTTATTACTTTGCAGCATTTATACACTACATGTTTATTTTTACTCAGATCGTAATACAATCTTTCTTATTTTTTTACCCAGATTTATTTTTTTTGGGGGAATACATATTTGAAGGAGGTTTTTTTTTTTTTTTTGGAGGGGGTTTGTATGTCTCAACTTAGCAAAACCACATTATTAACATTTGTATTTCTTGCTTACATTTACTAGGAGTTTGTTGGTTGTTGGTGCCCCTTGTTAATTCTAGGATTAGTGAAATGTACCTGCCTACTCAAAGAAAAACTGTCATTGTAGAAAAGTAAAACACAATAGTCAATGATTATTTCAAAGCAAAAAAACCTTTATTTAGGTCTCAGCAACAGACCAAAGAGGAACGCAGCCATGGTGAAACTTGGGGAATTTGCAAAGCCTTGGACACCCATGGCAACCATCATTTTACAGACTTAAACAATTGGGGGCATGAAGACTACCTATCTAAATAATAAGGGAGCGCAATCTGGTCCTGAAGTCCAAAACATCCGGAACTGCAGCAGATGCCATCTAGGTCCCCAGGCTCTGGTACTACGAGAGGCTCCATCTTCTCTCAGACCAGACTGAGTCCAGGTTGTCACTCTCTTGTCTTCCTTGTACGCTTCCTTCCACGCCGTGGTGCTGGTGCTGGTGGGGTGGCAGAAGGAGGAGGAGGAGGCGGAGCAAGGTCACTCTCGCAAACATGTGTGAGGGGAGTCATCTCCCCAGCCATCCCCTCATTTAGGATTTTGAGGATGACCTCCTCACACATGCTGCGTTGCCCCGCCTCCATACCCGTAAATTTACTTGTAACCAAGGAGGCAAAGGCCTCCTCGTAGGTGGGTGTGGCATAGAGGGAGGCTGAGGCATCTTTTATCAGCTGGAGCGCTGACTCTCCCACCTCCCCCATGTTTTTCGCCCTTCTGTAGGGAAGGCGGAGGGGAGAGACTTGGGAGACAGTCAGGCTCCTACGCCTACCCCCCTCTTGGCTGCCACTACCCCCTGCCTCCTCCTGACTGCCACCTTCCACAGCCACCTCCTGGCTGAGGTCTTCCTGTGTCTGAAAAAGGGACATAGTTTCAGTTATTTGTTCATCAAACACACACAATTCTCATCTAGTGACTGTTGCAAAATGTTTTCAAATACAAAACCATACAATTCTCAGCCCTGCAGTTTAGATTCTTCCCAAAAATGTCTCCCACACCACTGTCTGTTGATATGTCAATCACGTTAGGAAATAAGCAATTGGGGATCCTGAATTAACTGAACATCATTCATTATTCAACAAACTGGTTCCAAAACTACTATACCTGGAACAAGCTGGGCACCTGCACATATTCCTGACTGGAAGGCCCAGGTTGGTCCTCGGAAGCCTCATCAGGGGTGGCGTGCGTGGAAGGACGCGTGCAAGGAAGAGTCGAGAGTGACTTCCTGACAGTAGCCTGGTCTTTGAGAAAGTGGAGCCTGTCATAGTACCAGAGCGTGGGGACATGGACATCAGCTGCTGCAGCTCCAGATGCTTGTGACTTCAGGACCTTATTGCGCTCCCGGAAATAGGTAGTCTTCATGTTGTTTATCTTCACTTTTAAGTTTGCGACGGTTGCCATGGGCAGGGTAGGCTTTACAAATGCCACCAGTTTCAGCAGGGCTGCGTACCTCTTTGGTCTGTTGCTATAATCCCTGTGTTTTGCCTGCCATAAGAGGGGGAATTGCCGGTATTTATCAATGAAGTGTGGGAGAAAGCTCACGTTGTAGAACGCCTCCATCACCTCTGCAAGACACAACGCCACACAAAACAATATAAATAATGTCAGCCTAAACACTCCTAATCTTCTCCATAAAGAAGCCTCAAGTTCTAATCAGTCTAGGCTAGTTATGTACCAACGTCAAATTGTACCTTCGTTTGTAGCGATCGTCTCGTGCGTGAGCTTTCTCTCCCCTCGTCTCCCAGATCGTGGCTACGACACAGGCGTGTGACGTTTTATATACAGTGCGCATGCGTCAAACTCCGCCCGCCCCTGACGATCTTTCTCGTCTATTCCCCACCCCTTCTCTTTACGGCGCAGTGGGGAGAGCACATGGCGGGGACACAGCAGGTGCGCCCCAAATATCCCCCCAACGAGGAGGAGGACGAGGAAAGGCCGGAGGCAGAAACGTCCCGATCCCGGAGCCTGAAATTCAAGGCCTCCAATATGTCATTTGGAGAAATGTTGGAGATGGTGGACATATTAAAGAGGAGCGACTATGATGGGAAGTATGGGCCTTACCTCAACCCCAATGTCCGCAAGGCCAAGATCATGTCTAAAGTTGTGAGGAGGCTGTACAATCATTTTGGGGTACAACGATCCAAGGAGCAACTGAGGAAACGCTGGTCAGACCTGAAACTGAGGGAGGCCGATCAGTACAGAAAGATCAAGAGAATTCTTCAAAAAAGTAAGTAGTTGTGTTTTGTGTTTGATTTCTTGCTTGCATACTGCTCCATGTGGTTTGATTTTTACAAAGTTGTACATTCCAAAATGGCCACTTTCATGTTCGTCTGTGCATTCGATCGTACTCAGCCTCGATCTTTCTGCCACTGTCATGGTCGTGTGTGTGTCCATTCGATCGTACGCAACCTCGATCGTGCGGCCACTTATAATACGATGTTTGGTGTTTTTTTGGGGGAAAGGAAGTTTGTTCTCCCTAGAAATGTCATCCAGAATGTAAAGGCAATTTATTCAATGTAAAGGAGAGGTCACCCAGTAGGTGTTTACCCATCTGGACTCGAGAGCACTAGTGCTGGGACACCCAAACCCCCTTTTTATTAGCCTTTTCCACACATGTGCTCCAGTGGATACTAGAGGGGGGTCTCCATCACACAAACTTCTACCAAAAAGCTAGTCAGTTTAGCACCTTTACAAAGTGACTACATTCATGTAGTTGACATTTGTAACTGGCCAAACTAAAATAGTGTCCGTCACTTTCAAGCAATGTTTGTCATTTCCTATTTCTGCCCTCAATAGTTTGTGTTGCTAAATCTTCCTTTTGGACATTCTCATAGGGGAGCGAAAACTTGGGCCGTCTGAGGAAACCCCCAAACCAACACCTCCCAAAAAAGGGGAAAGAGCAGAAGCAGAGGAGGAGGAGGAGGAAGGAGAGATCATCGAACTTGGAGAAATTGTCACCACAACAGGTGAGTGTGGGAGAACACAGCTACTGGTAAGCTAATCCATGTATGGCTGCCTCATTTCCAACACCCCATTTTTTTTGTTTGTGGTTTTTAGGTGACGTGGATGTTGTGGAAGAAAAATCGCACTTTACCACAGAGAGTGCCCACGTACTCATCGGAGAGATAATGGTCTGCAATCGAGATCTAGATTACATAAAGCAAAACATCAATGATGTTCAACAAAAATTGAAGAACATCATTGATGTTTTAGGAAAAATATGAAAAAGCACCAAGTAATTTACACACATTTGTGCCAGCTTCTGAACACATTTGCAACTTAAAAACTGTGTGAAATTTGGAACATGCACACATTGTGTCCACATGTGCTAGCTCCCATCATGGTGGATGAATGGCAACGTTTTTTTGGGGGTGCAAACACTTTACGAACTACGAAAGTGGTTGTGGTGAAGGGGTTGCACCCCCAAAAAACGTCCATTCATCCCCATGATGGAAAATGGCACTTTTGAAGCTTCTAGGCATGTGTTTTACCATCTAATGACCATTTTCAGAACCAAATTGTGTGCATGTTCCAAATTTCCACTTTTCGGGGGTGCCCCCCCCATGTGATGAAGGCAAGATCAAACACACTTTGAACATATAGTCATGTCTGATCTTGTCTTCACTTTACAAAGTTGAACTTTCCTACTTCATAGGTTCTGCTTAGCTCCATGCCTGGTTTTACAAATTGCGTAATCTTTGTAAATAATGTTGTAAATAACCAAGATGTTGTCAGTTTTGGCGTGAAGATTGTAAACGCACTTGTGAATGTTTTCCAAGTAAACTTTTTTAATTTTCAAAATGTGTGGCTTCCTTATTTAAATAAAACAATGCATTATGTATGTAAAATGTAAAGGATATGGGGGGCAATGGGTGTTATTTACTAAAGGCAAATCCACTTTGCACTGCAATTTCCTTTCCCAGGGAACTTTTTCAATGCACTTGTAGAGCATAGCGGATTTGACTTATGTAAATGACACCCACAGTGCTTTGTACGAAAACACGGAGCACAGCATTTTGGAGAATACACACATGTCACACCTGGTGCTGAAAAGGAGTATTTTGGGTGTCAGTTATGCAGGACAAACCTTCTCTAGACCAAAGATTAGGTAGCAAACACACATGAGAAAAATCTTTTTGGGAAGAAGAGACTGTTACCTCCTTTTGCCCAGAAAGTGCATTACCACTGTCGAAGGCAAAGGGAAAAAATGTCAAAGTAAAATAAGCTAAAAAGAAGACTGAAATGACAAGAAATCAGAGGTTGGTTAAAATATCAGATTTATTAAAAAATGCCTCTCACACATCGTCAGGCAGAGCAATGGCCCCCCTACCCACAAAGTATTCCATATATTGGTCCCGGACCACGCGGGCATTGAGAGGGGGCAAGCCTGGACGTGCCACTCGAAGGGCTGTGAGGTCCGCATTTGGAGGGCCCTCCACATCTGGGCCAACGGGCACCACATAGTTCCTGTTATGTCTTTTGAGGAAGTTGTGCAATATGCAACAGGCAAGAACTATGTGGTTCAGTTTGTATTCCGCCAAGTTAAATGCCGTCAGGAACAGGCGGAAGCGGCTGGCCAGGATGCCAAAAGCGTTCTCCACCACTCTTCTGGCTCTGGACAGCCTGTAGTTGAAGACCCTCTGGTCCGGGGTGAGGGTCCTCATCGGGAACGGCCTCATCACATGGGGAGTCAGCGCAAACGCTTCATCTGCGACAAAGACGAAGGGGAGTCCTTCGGCATTCTCCTCTGGAGGTGGCAAGCACAGACTGCCACTTTGGAGACGCCAGTAGAACTCCGTGTGCGTAATGGCCCCACCATCCGATATCCGGCCGTTCATCCCCACGTCCACATACATAAACTCGTATGTTGCCGACACCACCGCCAACATCACTACACTATTAAACCCTTTATAATTATAATAGTAGGACCCCGAGTTGGGCGGTGGGACGATGCGGACGTGTTTCCCATCAATTGCCCCTCCGCAGTTAGGAAAGTCCCAACGGCTGGCAAAGTGGGAGGCCACAGTCTGCCATTCCTGTGGCGTGGAAGGGAACTGTGGAGTGAAACAAGAAAAAAAAATTAGTCACTTTGCACCTAAACATTGCAAGCAGATTAGACAATCAACATCTTGGAACAAGAGCATTGTATAAAATTGGAGGCTGGAAAGTATTTACACAGAAAAGTAGAGGCTCCCCTTCACAGATTACTCACCCCCCCATCAATCCCCCCACTTCTGATGGGACATTGGCAATAACTTTGGTTTTGGGGGGGGGGGGGGTGGTGGACAGGTAACCCTCTGCACTTCATTGATTGGCAAATGGCTCAATAATGTGGCCTAGTTTGGCCAGACCCTCTGTACTTAACACTATTGGCAGGCCACAGGAAAGATCAAATAACATTTCCACCCCCCCCCCCCCCCCCAAAAGGGCAGGCACAGTGTGACATTATTAAATTACCAAGCAAGCTAATAGGAGGGAAAGAAGACAAAAAAATAGGAAATGGAATGTATGGAGGCAGTCCCTTGCACTACATGCTTTGCTGAATTCATCCCTAAAGATGCGCACTATAAAGAGGTAGGTATATAGTGTGTATGGACCTTGGGAAAGCCAGCAGATAAAGGATTGGTACCATCTGACAGAGCAGTTGGGGGAGGGGGTTCCTAATGAGTTTGCCCCCCCCCCCCCCCCACCAAAAGAACAAAAAAAGGGGGCTCTACATGAAGTAAACCACACAGCAAACATTTGTGCATATTTTAGGGGGTGTTTTGGGGCAAACAATACTATGCAGCAGACAAAAGACATTGCTTAAGTGACTAGGCCATAGGTGTCTATTGGGGCAGAAGAGCATGCTGGTGAGGTAAGTGAAGGGAAAAATGCATGAAGGAGAAAAGGGGCACAGCATATTAGAACATATTGCAATCATGGTAATTAGGGAAGGAGGTCAAAAATACAAGTCATTAGCAAACAGAGCATACATAGAAGGGAATAGTAAAGTAGAAATGTTACCTTAATATAGTCCTCCTGCAGGACCTGAATGATGGCAGAACAGGTCTCTGGAATAATGATTCCCAGGGCCTGGGGAGAGATACCTGAAGAGAACTTCAAATCCTGAAGACTTCTCCCTGTCGCCAAGTACCTCAACGTGGCAACAAGCCTCTGCTCCGGAGTAATGGCTTGTCTCATGCAGGTATCCTGCCGGCTGATAAAGGGGGTCAGCAAAGCCAAAAGACGGTGAAAATCGGGGTCCGTCATCCTGAGAAAGTTCCTGAAATCATCAGGATTATTCTCCCGGATCTCACGAAGCAAAGGCATGTGCGAGAACTGGTCACGCTGAAGCAACCAATTCTTGGTCCACATACTCCTCATCACTCTGTTCATGGACGGGTCTTGGGTCAAAGCTAAAAGCCCGACACCAATTCCGCGTACAGCACGAACTCGGCGACGAGTACGCACGGGAAACATCGCTCAGAAGGTCACAAAAGGTCGGCTGGTCAGAACGGACAAACAGAAAGCACCGATAAACAGCAAGGCCTGAAAGAACGAAGTGAATACCAGCAACGAGCAGACAATAAGCAGTGCAAATCAAAGCGTCCTATATCAAGATATAGGCCGCAATGACCAACAAATGCGAACTGACTACACGCACTAATAAACAGATACGCACGACAAGCACAAACTGAAGAGCAGTAACGATCTGAGTCAGAAAACTGAGAAGCGCGAATCTTAAGTCACCAAACTTCCACTAACTCTCGATAAACACGGGATCAGCAGAAGGAGCCCAACGGGTGCCTGACGTGGTGCTGAACTTCCCTTTTGTAATCTCGTGGACGACGACTTACGTCACGACGTTCTTCCGGACCGGATATTCCGACAACGTAGTCCGACCGTGTGTACGCAACGACAACATCGGACAAAGTACGTCGGACAAAGTCCGACCGACCTTGTCCGCGGATTGTCCGAGCGTGTGTATGGGGCTTATGCAGAATATCATTTTTTAATATAAGTAATTGTAAAATTATTTATAACATACAATAGAATTTTTTAATATAAGTAATTGTAAAATTATTTATAACATACCAAATAATTTTTTACTATACGTAATTGTAAAATTTTTTAAAACATACAAAATAATTTTTTAATATATGGAATTGTAAAACTATTTATAACATACCAAATATTTTTTTAATATATGGAATTATAAAATTATTTATAACATACCAAATCATTTTTTAATATACGTAATTGTAAAATTATTTATAACATACAAAATACTTTTTTAATATACGTAATTGTAAAATTATTTATAACATACCAACTAATTTTTTAATATATGGAATTGTAAAATTATTTATAACATACAAAATACTTTTTTAATATACGTAATTGTAAAATTATTTATAACATACCAACTAATTTTTTAATATATGGAATTGTAAAATTATTTATAACATACAAAATATTTTTTTAACATATGGAATTATAAAATTATTTATAACATACCAAATAATTTTTTAATATATGTAATTGTAAAATTATTTATAACATATTACATAATTTTTTACTATACGTAATTGTAAAATTATTTATAACATACAAAATACTTTTTTAATATACGTAATTTTAAAACTATTTCTAACATAAGTACTATCTGTTTACTATATGCAATTATAAAAATAGCTATAACATCTTAATATTGTAAAATTAAAAAATAAATAAAAAATCAATCATAGACAAAATTAATTTCCTTCTAAAGCACAGCAGACCCCTTCTATGACTAACCAATGTGCCTCAGTCAGACATGAAATATATTATAGCCTGGATATAAAGCAAAGAATATATTTATGGGCAGACAACAAAGCTCCTGGACACAGCAATAACATTTGGTGGATACTGATCCGAAATCTATTGTATGTAACTGTCTCCATTCATCCCCTTCAATTTATGTTTTGCTTTCCCTTTAAAAAAAACGTGTGACTGTTTTTTTTTTAATAGATAACTATAGATTATCAGCCGTTCCCCAAGGACAAGCGCCTCTACACACACCAAGAGAACCTCAGGCTAAGATAACAATAATTTATTAATATGACACTGTTACTTTAAGTTTTTTATAATGACTGCCGGATGATCTAGAGCTGACAATTTAATGAAACATCAATGCGAAGTGGAGATAAATGATTATATCCATAAAGGACAAAACTTTCCGGCTGTGTCCTCTTCTAATGGGTGTCACTCTGCTCTGAATGGTAAGGGGATGGAAAGAACAGCTAAGCTGCTTTATCTTGTCAAATTAACACAATTTTACTGAAATCTACCCTCTCTGTTCTGGCAGCATTAAACTGTCAGATTCTCTGCCGAAGCCTAAGACTGGCAGCTTTCCCCCTGAGAATCATCTGATATCAAAATAAAGGTTTATTAACATTACAAAGAGCATTACTGTCCTATAGTGTCCCTTTCATCATTAGAGGCAGTTGCCTCAAGGCATCTCGTTTAACCTTGGGAAAGGTTATTAGGATTCTGGGATGTAAGATCTTTGAGACTAAAGCTAGTCACTCCATCGTGATCCGTTTCTCCTTTGGAGACTCTCTGTGTTGTGAGTGCTGACATTTCCATAGACTTCCAAATGATTATCTATTATTATGTATGTATGTGTGCATCTATCTATCTATCTATCTATCTATCTATCTATCTATCTATCTATCTATCGTTAAAGCGAAGCTCCAGCCCCCCCCCCCCCAAAAGAATTATACTATAGCTGCTGACTTTTAGCATAAGGACACTTACCTGCCCCTAGACCCAGCAGTGTTTTCAATAGAACTGATTCTTCAATCGGCTTAGGGTGCAGGCGCTGGCATCTGAAGTAAGGGAAACAGGAAATGAAGCCTTATGGCTTCACAGCCCGTTTCCTACTGCGCATGCCCGAGTCACGCTGAGCCTTGTGAATGGTCCTCTAGTCTCTTGCAACCTTGCAATACTGCGGAGAAGGAGGGGGGTGAAGACTTCTGGGGGTGGGGCAGGGTACCTGTCAAAACAAAGTACCCGCCCCCCCAAAAGTGCCAAATGTGCCAGCTGAGGGTGCAAACAAGCTCCGCCCCATGGAGCTGATGCTCATGACATCACCATGCAAGCCTAAACCAGGATAACGTAGGATCTAGAAGCCAGAAGTGGGGGGCTTCTAGATCCAACCACGGAGCCAGACGTGGGGGGGTACCTGTCAAAACAAAGTACCCGCTCCCTCCACCCCAAAAAGTGCCAAATGTGGCAGTTGAGGGTGCAAACAAGCTCCGCCCTATGGAGCCGATGCTCATGACATCACCATGCACGCCTAAACCAGGATAACTAAGGATCTAGAAGCCAGAAGTGGGGGGCTTCTAGATCCCATAACGGAGCCAGACGTGGGGGGGGTACCCAGTACATGCTCCCCCCCCCCAAAAAGTGCCAAATGTGGCAGTTGAGGGTGCAAACAAGCTCTGCTCTATGGAGCTGATGCTCATGACATCACCATGCATGCCTAAACCAGGATAATTTAGGATCTAGAAGCCAGAAGTGGGGGGCTTCTAGATCCAACCACGGAACCGGACGTGGGGGGGTACCTGTCAAAACAAAGTACCCCTCCCTCCCCCCCAAAAAGTGCCAAAAGTGGCAGCTGAGGGTGCAAACAAGCTCCGCCCTATGGAGCTGATGCTCATAACATCGCCATGCACGCCTAAACCAGGATAATGTTGGATCTAACCCCAGGACCGGTATTTTTCATCTAAGCGCTTATGCATATTTTTTACATTGTGAGTGGCTAGCTTCTTGTATATTAAAAAAAATGGTATATAGTTTTACACTATGCGTGTCCCAACCCCCTCCCCCTGTGGTGTTTTTTCTCTTGTATGGTATGATGGAACACACAATGTTGTTGATTGAGAGACTGCAGTCTGCAGTGACCGTTTGCAATTCCATGGTGGAGAGAAAGGTTTCCCTTACAGTTGACACATTAACCAATACAGCTTGCTTGACTCTTTGTAAATAAAGGGTCTACTTGTTCTGGTAAGAGTCCATTCTGTTTAACAGTTGAGGTACACCTGGGTGTCCCACTTTTTGGATTAAAGTGTTTTCTTCACATCAGATTTCTTCACTATTTTGGATATATTTGGGACTTTTTTTGCAGATTTCTTTACTATATTGGACTTATTTTGAGACTTCTTTCTGCTACTTTTTTTTTTAATTTTCATTAATTTATGATGATTAATTGCATTCACTCTTTAGCGCTGCAAAAATGTATGCATATATCTGTTTGCTATCTATTTCCGATATTTTTTTGCCAGCTTCCTTTCTTTGGATCTGCCAGTGCGATATTTGTTTGCTTACAAATCTGCTAGGTAAATTTAGTTAGCTACTCTGTAAATAGTTTAGCAGGGGTTGATTACTCAGGGCTGTTCAGTGTCTCACTGGCTGCTGTTCTGCTACTCTCTTCTGTCCTCTAGAGACTTCTAGAAGTATGGTAGGAGGCAAAGCAGGATAGGCAGCCTAAATATTAATTGCACTAAGGCCAATCCCTTGGGAGGCGCCCACACCTCCCAAGTCCTACAAACTTCCAGACCAGGTGCAAGTGTCAGAGAGGGCTGCCAGATAAGTCATCCAGCCCCTGAGTCATAAGTGTGCGCCCCAAAGCTCAAACACATATGCATGTGTGTGTATTTATTTATATATATATATATATATATATATATATATATATATATATATATATATATATATATATATATATACATATATATATATACACAGTATGTACACATGCAAACAGTATATAGCAGTAGGGCAGTAGACAGTGTCACTAGAGCAGTGGACGGTGTCAGTTTGGCATACATTGGTGCCAGTAGTCTAATTTTTATTACTTTTACTTTTTTACAATTTTTTTTTTATTATTTTTTATTTGTTTACAATATTTTTTATTTTTATTTTTTTGGCACCCCATTGGGGGGGGGGGGGGGCTTTGGTGAAATATCTCACTTTCGAGACAGCGAAAGGGACCAAGGACATAAATTCCCTTTTTCGCCAGCCAAGAAGCAGGGGGAACCTGTGCAGCACAGGGTGATTAGGGTGTGCCCAGGCACACCTGGCACACCCTGTGCGCATGCCTATGCCCTGAGTCATTAAACTCTAACCCATATTCATCAGTGTTGCCAACCTAACAGATTGAAACTTACTGACACGACACATGACATGTCCCCTCCTCAGTCACAGTGACAGTCTCTCTCCAAGCCAGGTGGTCCAAGCAGTCCAAACAGCACTGATGGTCCCGCTCCTGGCCTGCCTTGCTCCCATCCTGCAGACCCACACACAAGGCTCTGACCACTCTGCTTGGCTCCCTTGCACCATGACATCACAGGACATGCTCAGGCACTGCCTCCACCAAAGCGGCCTGAACACACTGTAGCAGACACTCGTATGGTCGCGGCTGGCTCCGCGTCGAGCGTTACAGCCATATTTTTTACTGGCAACCTTTTCTTTTTTACTGACATTTACTGGCAGGAGAAAATTGCCTGTATTTTTACTGGCTGCCAGTAAAAAATACTGATGTTTGGCAACACTGATATTGATAGCCCAGGCCTGTCCCTCTAGCACACACTAGAGGGTGCTACACAATACAGCTTGCTTTTTTGTACAAAGCAGCCAGAAGCCTAGCAGTCTTCAAGTTGTGCATTTCTTTAGTGCCAAGGTATGCCATGCTTCCCATCCCAATCCAAGTTCCTGTTCTGATCAAAACCCCAAAAGGGTCTTTAAGATAAAGGAAGAATGCTGAAAATGCAGTGTGCCTGGCTGTGTATGCTGTGACTGGGGGAAATAGGCCCGAAACACCAGCAGCTCCTGCGGGGGTAGCGCTACATCTATCTATCTATCTATCTATCTATCTATCTATCTATCTATCTATCTATCTATCTATATATCTATCTATCTCGCTGTTTTCGGTCTTAGTAACTAGTCCAATATATATTTCTCTGTCTCATTGGTTTATGTAAATGTTTATTTCTCTGTATATTTAGCGTCTTTATTTTCTTCTCCCTTTTTAATTCCTTTGTTTCTTCTTTGTGTCTTCTCTGCCTTATTACCTTTCTACATCCTTCTATATCTTCATCATCTGCTTACAGTCTCTCTCCCTCGTTTTCTCCCTCCCTCTTTCATCCCCCCCTTTTCTCTATGAAGCTAGTTTGTATGTGTAATGAATGAACTGTACTGTCTCATCTTCCCAGTAGATGTCAGAATAACTCTGTTTGCCCAAAAAGTAATCTCAACTTTTTTGTTAAAAAAAGAGAAAAAAAAGACAGTTAACATTATCTTTATCTTGTATAAGGTTGGTGATATTTGTAATAAGGCATAAGTGCATGCCTGTTGTCTTTATGCTCCATCCTAACAAAATGAGGTAGCCTACGCAACTTTTGATCGCACGAGATCTGCTGGAGAAGATAAAAAAGCAGAGTCCAGTAGGGGGATGGGAGGTTAAGAATTTTTTTTCCCACAAATAGAGCTTTCTTTTGGTGGTATTTAATCACAGCTGGGTTTTTATTTTTTGCTAAACAAACAAAAAAAGATGGAAAATTAAAAAAATAAAATAAATCATGTTTAATAGTTTGTTATAAAATTTTGCAAACAGGTAATTTTTCTGCTTCATTGATATGCGCTGATGAGGCGGCACAGGTGGGCACTGATAGGCTGTACTGGTGGGCACTGATAGACTGCACTGGTGGGGACAGATAGGCTGCACTGGTTGGGACAGATAATTCGGTACTGATGGGGACAGCAAAGATGGCACTGATGGGCATGGATGGGTGCCACGGATGGGTGGCACCGATGGGTGGCACCGATGGGCACTGATGAATGACACTGATGGGCACTGATAGATGGCACTGATGGGTGGCACTGATGGATGGCACTGATGGGCACTGATAGGTGGCACTGATGGGCACTGGTAGGGGACACTGATGAGCACTGGTAGGTGACACTGATGAGCACTGGTAGGTGACCCTGATGTGCAGCACTGGCACTGTGGGCACTGACAGATGGCACTGTGGGCACTGACAGATGGCACTGTGGGCACTGACCAATGGCACTGTGGGCACTGACAGATGGCACTGCTGGGCACATTGCAGTGAGAGGGACTGATGTCCCTCTCACTGCCGCCGGTGATCAGCTTTTTTTTTTTTCTCCTCGCGCTGTCAGCGCGAGAAGGAAAAAAAGCCGATTACCGGCTCTGTTATTATCACATGATCAGCTGTCATTGGCTGACAGCTGATCACGTGGTAAGGGGTCGGGATCGACCCCTTACTCGGATCTGTGATCCAGCGAGTCTCACAGACTCGCTGATCACAGAGCGCGCGGCGCGCGCGCCCTTCAGGGGGGCGCGCAGGCAGCTCGTGGCCGGGACGACGTCAATAGACATCGTCCCGGCATCTTAGATCCGCGCTGTAGCCGTCCTTCGGCTATAGCGCGGATCTCAGGTAGTTAAATAGAATTCCATTCCAGCAAAGCCAAACTACTCTGAAAATGATCCATCCCCTCCTTACACCTATTTTTACTAACCTGCATAAGGCTTGGTTCACATATGTGCGGCCGCGATTTTATTGCAGTATTTAAAGAGTCCGGTGCAGTTTTGTTCACCGATTTAGGTGCGATTCAAATTTTTTACTTAAAATCGCACGAAACTGCACTGAAAAACATACAGGACTCTTTTTAACAATGGACTGCGGCCAACCTGGACACATATGAACTGGCTCCATGGTTCAGTTCACATTGGTTTGGTTTAAAACACATCCAATTCACATACATATATGAACTGAGTCCAAGAAAGATTTGTATACTTACTCATTTTGAGGCTGCTCCAGACTGATCACGGGATATCCCTTGTGTCAGTCAGCTCCAGCCACAGGGGAGAGGAGAGAGCGGTTGGCAATGACTGGTAATCCCTGGAAGAGGTGACGTCACCCATAGGCTCCTATGTCTCATCCATTTTCAGCGCTCCCTCCTCTCCACTGCAGCCGTTGTTGGCTGACAGAGGAGAGACAGATTACGTCAACAGACTGGAGCAGTCTGAAAATACACTATATTACCAAAAGTATTGTGACCAGTGTCGGCTGGTCCATAAGAGGCGCAGGGGTGCCGCCTAGGGTTGCCACATCATCCCTTTAATCCAGGACACACATTAATTACACGGTTTCTGTGGCTGATTAAGGTGGTAATTAAACTCACTTGGTGCCTTATCTGCATTAAATCAGCCTCAGAACCTGTGTAATTCATATGTGTCCTGGATTAAGGGGATGATGTGGCAACCCTAGTGCCGCCCCCCTAATATCCATGCATCGGCCCCTAATCTCCATGCGGGGCGCTGGACGCATAGATTTCTATGAGTTTTTTTTCTCTTTTTGAAGCACATGAATAGAGCTCGAGGCTCTAATTGGCTTCAAAAAGGTTGGGCCCACCCATTTGTGACATTAGCGAATCAACTTTTGCTATGGTCTTACTGCTTCTCCTCCCAGTAAATCAGGACAGGAAGTGGGTCTTAAGACCGGATTGGCTGGGAGGATAATTGACTGGATTGGCCAGGAGGAGAAGCCAGGGAAGCCGCCCGTGACCTGGATTGGGTAAGTGCATACCTGGCAGGCTGGCAGGCGGGGTTTGTTTGTCGCCCCCTCCAAAAAATGGAGCACCAACTGCCACTGATTGGGACGCATGCCTTTACATACACATGAACTTTAATGGCATCCCAGTCTTAGTCCGTAGGGTTTGATATTTCACATTTTGAGTTGGCCCACCCTTTGCAGCTATAAGAGCTTTAACTCTTCTGGGACACCTGTCCACAAGGTTTAGGAGTGTGTCATTTGTGAGGTCAGGCACTGATATCGGATGAGAAGGCCTGGCTTTCAGTATCAGCTCCAATTTATCCCAAAGGTGTTCTATTGGGTTGAGGTCAGGACTCTGTGCAGGACAGTCAAGTTCCTCCACCTCAAACTCGCTCATCCATGCCTTTATGGACCTTGCTTTGTGCACTGGTGCGCAGTCATGATGGAACAGGATGGGGCCCTCCCCAAACTGTTCCCACAAAGTTGGGAGCATGAAATTGTCCAAAATGTCTTGGTATGCTGACGCCTTAAGAGAGTTCCCTTCACTGGAGTTAAGGGGCCAAGCCCAACCCCTGAAAAAAAAAACATCATAATCCCCCCCTGTCATCCAGGTGTGTCTAGGGCGAACCTTGGCACCCCAGATGTTTTGGAACTTCATTTCCCATGATGCTCATACATTCTGCAGTGTAGTGAAGCATCATGGGAAATGTAGTTCCAATACATCTGGAGTGCCAAGGTTCGCCATCACTGGTCTAGGGCAATTATCTAAACACAACCCACCTTACATGCCAGTAAATGGTTCCCTGCGCTCTGGAATTCATACATTAGCAAACCCAGGTTTGAGGATGCAGATTTGTGAAATTACAACCTAAGAATATGTATTTGTTACAGAACTATAGGTTGGAAAGTCTGTTTCAGTGCTGTGCAAGCATGTTTTGCCATTGCCTATGCAAGTTCTGATTTCTGCTTTTACAACTCTTTGGTTGCTGAGTTTTACTGCTACAGGGTAGAAGCTGTGCGCTGGATCACATATATATATGCGATCCTGCACCTTCGCCAGCAGGGGGCATGCTTGCGCCACTTTTGCTGTTATTTTTCACAGCAGAAGCCATTCTGCGGGTGCCTGGCAATCAATGTCCACCAACACCCAACTGATCGTCAGGCAGAGACTCAGAATGGAGCTCTGCCTATGTAAACGAGGGGGGAAGTGATGGATTCAGTGGGGTTGATTTACTAACGGCAAATAGACTGTGCACTTTGCAAAGTGCAGTTGCTCCAGGAATTAGTAAATGAGGTAAGGCTTCACTCTGCAAAGAATACCCAATCACGTCCAAGGAGAATAAAAAAAAACAGCATTTTTGCTTGCACATGATTGGATGATGGAATTCATCAGAGCTTTTGCCCATTTACTAAGCATTGGAGCAACTGCTCTTGCAAAAGTGCACAGTCTATTTGTCTTTAGTAAATCAACCCCAGTGTTTCTGCAAAGCAAGGAATAAAATACATTGCTTCCTCTACTAAAAACAGCACACATAGTACACACAAACAATGGCTAGGCACACAGCTAACCCTTTGATCGCCCTCGATGTTTAACCCCTTTACAGCCAGTGTCATTAGTACAGTGACAGAGCATATTTCTAGCACTGATCACTGTATTAGTGTCACTGGTTCCCTCAAAGTGTCAAAAGTGTCAGTTAGCATCCCATTGTCCACCACAATATCGCTGTCCCACTATAAGTTGCTGATTGCCGTCATTACTAGTATAAGAAAAAAATATTCCATAAATATACACCATAGTTAGTAGACGCTATAACGTTCACGTAAACCAATCAATAAACACTTTTTACTAAAAATATGTAGCAGAATACATATATAGTCCCTCTATAAGTTGCTCATTACTAATATAAAACATTTTTTTTTAAATTCCACTATATATCCCATAGTTTGTAGCCGCTATAACGTTCCCGTAAACCAATCAATATACAATTATTGGGATTTTTTTTTTTGAAGAATACATATTGGCCTAAATTTTTTAAGAAATTTGATTTTTTTTTTTTTTTTTTAATTGGATATGCTTTATAGCAGAAAGTAAAATATATATTTTTTTTATTTCAAAATCGTCGCTCTTTTTTTGTTTATAGCGTAAAAATAAAAAAAGCAGAGGTGATCAAATACCACCAAAAAAAAAACTTTATTTGTGGGGAGAAATTACATAACTTTTATTTGGGTACAGCGTTGCATGGCCGCGCTATTGTCTGTTAACCTCTTCAGCCCTGGAAGGTTTACCCCCCTTTCATGACCAGGCCATTTTCTGCAATATGGCACTGCGATACTTTAACTCACAATTGCATGGTCGTGCCATGATGTACCCAAATAAAAACAATGTCCTTTTTTTCCCCACAAATAGAGCTTTCTTTTGGTGGTATTTGATCACCTTTTTATTTTTTGTGCTAGAAACAAAAAAAGACAGACAATAAAAAAAATAGTAAAAATCGATTTTTTTTTTTTTTTTTTCTGCTATAAAACATATAATAATAATAATAATAATAATAATAATAAAAAAAAATAAAAAATCTAATTTCATCATCAATTTAAACCAATATGTATTCTGCTCCAAATTTTTGAAAGAAAATCCCAATAAGCTTGATTGGTTGGTTTACTTAAAAGTTATAGTGTCTACAAACTATTGGATTTTTTTTACTAGTAATGGCGGCAATTAACGATTTTTCATTGCGGCAGACAAATCTGACACTAAGTGACACTTTTTGGGGACCAGTGACAATAATACAGTGATCAGTGCAACAAAAAAAAATACGCCGTCACTGTACTAATGACACTGACTGGGAAGGGGTTAACATCAAGGGTAATCAAAGGGTTAAATTTGCTCTTAGGGAGTGCTTTCTAACTATGGGGGGATGCTTAGACATGTGCAATTCGTTTCGTTTTTTTTCGTTTTTCGTTTTTTTTTCGTTATTTTCGTTCATTCGTTTTCGTACTAATTAACGAACGATTCGCTAAAAATTTTAACGAATAAAGAATCGTTCGAATCGAACGAATCCGAAAATAACGAAAATCCGAAAAAAAAAAACGAATTAGAAACAACGAATGTACGAATGAAGAAAATCCGAAAAACGAAAACAGGAACAACGAAAATGAAAACGAACGAAAAAATTCGTATATTCGTAACTTTTTTTTTTTGTTGAATTGGTAATTTTCCATGTCCCTTACAATGGTGCTGCTTAACGTGCTTCGAATAGATTGAACGAAAAAATTCGTACATTCGTAACTCTTTTTTTCGATTCGTAATTTTTCGTGTCTCTTACAATGGTGCTGCTTAACGTGCTTCGAATAGATTGAACGAAAAGAATTTGTACATTCGTAATTTTTTTTTTTTTTTCGATTCGTAATTTTTCGTGTCTCTTACAATGGCGCTGCTTAACGTGCTTCGAATGCATTGAACGAAAAAATTCGTACATTCATAACTTTTTTTTTTCGATTCGTAATTTTCCGTGTCTCTTAAAATGTAATAATAGCATACACATTACTTAAAATTATGAATTATGCTTCGATTACGAATCTACGAATGTTACGAATGTTACGAATAAATACGAATGCGTCCGAATTTCGAATAAACGAAAATTAAACTAAGGAAAAAACGAAAAAATAACTCTAACGAAAATACGAATCGTTACGAATACGAACACCGACGACTTACGAATTTACGAATCGTTTCGAATCAACGGAAACGAAAAAAACGAAACGAAAATAAACAAATTTTTTTCGGAAACGAAAAAAACGAAACGTAAATAAACACATTTTTTTGTTGTGCACATGTCTAGGGATGCTTTGACTAGGGGAAGACAGAGATCCGTGTTTCTGCTCAGCAGGAACACAATATCTCCATCTTCCCCTCTCGCAGAACAGCGGTCTACCTTGTTTACTTATGCAGACCAACATTCTGCCTCTCCTGAGAATGATCGGCGGGTGATCTGTGAATTCAGATTTAAAAGGGGAACTCTGTGGACTCTGATGTAAAGGGGGACCCTTGTGATTAACTTCATATGATTAGAAATGTTATTTAATTGCAAAATATATGTATAGTTTATACAATAAACTAAAATGTAGCTGTGCGCCGCTAAAGTGTTCGGGTTTGACTTGAAGAAAAGGTGGCGACCCTACAGTAGGATGTTTCTGCAAAACTGAAAACACGCTAAAAAATGCATAGGTGTGAACCAGGCCTTAAGTGGACCTTTCAATCCTGAAGCAGATTGGCCAGTAAAAATACAACAACGGGTACACTGCAATGAACAGTTTAAAAGATGAGCTGTGTTTGATCAGTGGAAAGAAATTTAATTAATTAAAAAAAAAAAAAAAAATAGGGATAAAACTAAAATTTTGTAGACGAAATAAGAAGGAAATTTAATTTTGTGAAGCTAAATGTCAATAAATCTAAGTGACTGATGCAATGTATTTATTGTTTATAATGTGAATGAAGAAATAAATAAAGAATTAAAAAAAAAAAAAAAAAAAATTTAATTAGTGATCATTCATTAGGTTGTTATTTATAAACTTGCTATTTCGGATATAACATTTTAACAGAAGGCTTTGTCTGTAATCTGCCAAATTTTTCTGAATATGCAGTGCATTCTTTCTCATAGTTGCTAGTTTTAAGGGGTTTTCAAAGACTAAAAAAGAAAATGCAATGAGTGTCTGGCGCTCATCACACAGGGAAAATAAAAATATTAATACACACCATAGACAAATTGAAATAAAATAAATTAACCAGAGCAAACAAAAAAAAAAACTGCTCCTGAGAGTTGCTGTGTAGCAGCTTGCTGGAAACAGAGCGTCTGTTCATATATACATAACAAATACAAAGAAACAAATATGATAGCCATATAAATGAAAAGTGCTAATTACAACGGCCAATATGCATGTTAAAGTCATAAAACAGGTTTGGGGTCCCGGGTCCTGCCCCAGGGGACATATATCAATGCAAAAAAGAACTTTTAAAAACTAACGTTTTTCGGGAGCAGTCATTTTTAATGATGCATAAAGTGGAAAAAAAAAAAAAAAGTGACATTTTCCGTTTAAATATGGTACCTGGGGGGTGTCCAAAGTATGCCTGTGAAGTGGCATTTGTTTCCCGTGTTTAGAACTGTCCTTGCACAAAATGACATTTGTAAAGGAAAAAAGAAGCCATTTAAAACCACTTGCGGCTTTAGGTTTGATCTTAAGTAGAATCTGAACAGGTACATTATGAAGTGTAGCTCCATCCCAAAAAAAATCTATTTTTAAGCTTTTGGAGAACATAGGGAGGGGTTATCACCCCTGTAACATTTGCTGTCTTTGCACATCTGTTCAGAACATGTCACCTCACTTTCCGTCCCAATGATAAATGTTTTTGGAAAAAGTGGGTTTTTAATTGAAACAAGGATTGGTGATAAAGTATCAGTAGAGAGGAGATACCTTTTTTCCAAATTAAATCTAACAGGATAGAATTTCCCTTCCTAGGGGTAGATTTCCTCTCACTTCCTGTTTTCTCTTTCCATTTGCATGTAGGAGTCGTTTGTAAGTTGGATGTTTTGAAAGTAGGGGCCTGGCGTATATACTCTGCAGAAATTTGCCCTATTAGATGTTGGTGTAGCCACAAGACTGGTGGGCACAGGAATGGGCCCTGCTGTGAGTTAATAGATCAAGATTTGTAATTGCATGCACCTGTTGAACAGGGCAGGAAAAATTGGGGGGGTGGTGGTGGTGGACGGTTTTGCCACAAGACTGTAAGCTCTCACAGTTACTCTTGGTGGGCGCAGGAATGGGCCCTGCTGTGAGTTATTAGATCAAGATTTGTAATTGCAAGCACCTGATGAACAGGGCAGAAAAATTGGGCCTTTGGCGGTGGTGGTGGACGGTGTTGCCACAAGACTGTAGGCCCTCATAGTTACTCTTGGTGGGCGCAGGAATGGGCCCTGCTGTGAACTATTAGATCAAGAGTTGTAATTACCCGCCCCTGTTAAACAGGGCTGAAAAATTGTGCCTTAGGCACTGGTGCTGGTGCCACAACACTGCAACCCCTCACAGAGACTGTACTTGGAGCACAGCAGTCACACGTGTTGCGAAGCATTTTTTTAAAATATTGTAAGTACACGCCCCTGTTAAACAGGGGCTGAAAAAATTGTGCCTTAGGCACTGGTGCTGGTGCACAACACTGCAACACGGCCCTCACAGAGACTGTACTTGGAGCACAGCAGTCACACGTGTTGCGAAGCATTTTTTTAAAAAATTGTAAGTACACGCCCCTGTTAAAACAGGGGCTGAAAAATTGTGCCTTAGGCACTGGTGCTGGTGCCACAATATATATTAAAAAAAAAAAAAACAACAACTGCAACACATGGCCCTCACAGAGACTGTACTTGGAGCACAGCAAGTCACAACACGTGTTGCGAAGCATTTTTTTTTAAAAAAATTGTAAGTACACGCCCCTGTTAAAACAGGGGCTGAAAAAATTGTGCCTGCGATCAAGGAGAGTGGCCAGCCAGTAATGGTCCCCTCTCCTTGATCCGAAGAACAACGAGGATCCTTCCGCAGGCTTTGCAGGATCAGGGAGGCCATGCAGCGTAGGTTAGCTGAGGCTCGGTCCGGAGTCTTCTGGGTCACTGAGGAATGACATGATCGCCAGCCACATCCTCCCTGCCACGTACAAGTCCAATGGCTTGTTGGGACTGTAAAACATCATCCCTAAAAGACTGCTGCTGCTGATGCTGAGTGCCAGCTCCACCTCCATGCTCACACAATCCTCCTCCTCCTCCTCCTCCTCCTCATCCTCTTCCTGTGTGATGGGTGGACAAAGGAACACTGTCCGGAATAAAGGGGCCTTGAGAGGCATAGGAAGTCCTCCTCTTCCTGCCTCTGTTCTGCCTCAAGAGTGCCCTGTCCATTATCCCACGCAGCGTAAGCTCCAAAGGTGGACAATGAGGGACAGTGTCACTGATGCATGCACTGTCACTGCTCACCATCCTCGTGGCCTCCTCAAATGGTGAGAGGACAGTGCATGCATCCCTGATCATGCTCCACGACGTGGGAAAAAAACCCAAGCTCCCCTGACCCTGTCCTGGTGCCGTAGTCCGCAAAGGTTACTCATTGATGGCCCTCTGCTGCGTGTGCATGTCGCTGCAGCATGGCCAACGTTGAGTTCCACCTGGTGGGCATGTCAGATATTAGGCGGTTCTTGGCGGGCAGGTTCAGCTCCTTTTGCAGCTCAGTCAGCAGAGCACTGGCATTATAAGATCGGCGGAAATGCACACAGACTTTCCTGGCCTGCCTCAGGACATCCTGTAAAGCCTGGGAACCTGCCCAAGAAACCCTGTAAAGCCATGGGAACCATAACAAATACAAAGAAACAAATATGATAGCCATATAAATGACAGCTTGTAAAAATTTCAGGCCTCATACACACAGACGTTGAGTAGAGTGGCGTTTTTGAGCTTTTTTTTGCAGCTTAAAAACGCCATTCCATGTTATTCAATAGCCTCATACCCAAATGGCGTTTTTGAGCTGTAACAGGCATTGGCGTCTCTAAGCTAAAAAATAAATAAAAAAGGACCGTTCTGAGGCTCCAGCGCTAGAGCTGTTTTGATGCCGACGGCGAAAATAGATCAAAAATGCGCATTAGTGATGTACCAGCGATTTTGAGCATCTGCGTTTTTAACCACTTAAGCCTCTTTCTGAGAATTGTTGTTTACAAAGTTTTTTTCTAACACCCTAGAAAATAAAATGGCGGTCGTTGCAATGCTTTCTGTCACACCGTATTTGTGCAGCGGTTTTACACTTTTTTTGAATTAAAAAATAAGACAACAGTAAATTTAGCCCAATTTTTTTTATATTGTGAAAGATAATGTTACGCCGAGTAAATTGAACCCCTTAGAAATCTCCATAGGTGACGTTTAAAAAAATTCTACAGGTTGCATGTTTTGAGTTACAGAGGAGGTCTAGAATTATTGCTCTCGCTCTACCGATCGTGGCGATACCTCACATGTGTGGTTTGAACACCGTTTATATATGCGGGCGCTACTCACGTATCACGTATCCTCGTCAGGACAGGGTGCATTTAAAACATTTTTTTTCTTATTTATTTTCCTTTCATTTTTTATTTTTATACTGTTTTTAAAAAAAAAATACAATTGTGTCACTTGTATTCCTATTACTGTAAACATCCCTTGTAATAGAAAAAAAGCATGACAGGACCTCTTATATATGAGATCTGGGGTCAAAAAGACGTCAGATCTCATATTTACACTAAAATGCAATAAAAAAATAAATAAATTGTCATTTAAAAAAATAATTTAAAAAAGTCCCTTTAAGAGCTATGGGCGGAAGTGACGTTTTGACGTCGCTTCCGCCCTGCATTGTTATGTAGACGGGTGGGGACCATCTTCCCCTCACTCCATGCCCAGCAAGGGTGTAGATCCGATCACCTCAGCCGCTGTTGACGGCTATGGTAAGCAGCAGAGGGCACCAGAGCGCGGCGGGAGGGGGGCCCTCTCCCACCGCCGATGAAGGTGATCTTGCGGTGAATCTGCCGCAGCGACCACTTTTATCTGAAACCGGACCACTCACTGAAGAAGAAGATACTAGCTAGCTGCTGCCATAACAACAATATCCCTCTTCAAAGTACCGACGCATAACCACGGTGGGCAGTCCGGAAGTGGTTAAGCTGTAAAAATGTGTACTTTGTGATTGGTCAATGTATGTAAGGAAAAACAGGAAATTCCTGTCTGTAATTACCCAAAAGTCTGATCCTGCTACTGCCTGGACTGGAGTGTCCACAAACTAATCGCCTCACTGCTACTTCTCTCATGCGGAGGGAGAGGAATCCCCCCGCGGCGCCCGGGACGGCACTATAGAAAATTCACTGGTCGGGATTTGAGCCAGCATGAGGAGCGGGCACATAAGAGGCGGATGTCGGACGGACTATGATCGGTCATGGCTGGAGGTTTTATTAATTATTTTTTTTTACATTAATTAATCATCTGTTCTGCTGCCCGGGCCCAGTACAACAGGGCCAGTTGTACTGGCCTATCAGCGGCCCTGTTTGTTACGCCACATACAGCTTAAAAGCACATCCCTAGCATATAATTTAAATGATTGATATTTTCCCCATGTTGCCCTCAAAGTTACATAGAAAATATCCTCTCCCCACTATAATTATCCTTATTTTATTTATTTAGTTATTTATTTATTTTGCATTGGTACCCCATGCTAATGCCAATCTTGTCATGCATTGTGTGTGACAATACCTTCCCATTTGTCTCAAAAATGGCCAAAAATGATTTCAGGATTCACATCTATGGACTTCAATAGGGTTCAGGTTAAAGTTTCCAGTTTTTGGACTTTACAATGGGCTTGACTAACGGCATTGAAGAGAACTCTAGAGTTGGGTTTAGCATCTCTTAGGGATGATACAAAGAACAATGAGTCAGTAATCACACAACCAATCAGAAATCAGCTCTCACTATTAACCTTTCACCAGGCTAGTAAAAGATCATCTCCAATTGGCTGATAGTGATCTCTTCATATTATTGCTATTTACACCTTTTTGTCTTCTTAAATTATACAATTTCTGAAATAAACAGGGAGGCAGCCATTGCTGATGTTTCTGCCAATGCCAGTTGCCTGTTTGACCCTCTATCTGCATCACTAATCCAGAATAGGTATGCAGATAAGGATTTCCAACTTTGCTGACTTTCCTGGTCCTCAAACTTGCAGGCAGATGTTGTAGTATGTCCACTGACCTGAAGATGGCACTGTGTTGCTCTATTAGCTTGACAGGTGCCACAGGGGACTAAGTTGTCCCGTCGTATGAGCTTCATTTGGCAAGGCAAGGCTGGTGTGTTTTATTAGATGACAAAATCTCATGAGATTTGGGGGACCATCTTCAGAAATCCGCTGCCTGCCAGCCTTGTACAATATTGTTTTGTAAAGTGCCTCATTGTCTGCTGATGCTTTTCTGTCTGTATGTGTCTGATCACAGATGTGACATCAAAGCAATTGGTTACATTTTTGTCTTAAACGTTTCCATATTAGTGAAAGCGGTTCTAAAGCCTTAGGTTTTATTTTACGTTAATGCATCCTATGCATCCGTTAATGGCTCCCTCTGCTGTCAATAACATTCTGTGACGAGAGAGCAGAGCGTAGGGCCAAGCCGCACTGTCTGTGTCAATGGACTCAGACAAGGTGGTTCGGGAGCGAGCCCGCATGAGTGACCCCATAAGAAGCAGCTTCCTATGGAGATGCACGCCGAAGAGGACTAGCCAGGAGCTGGCGGGGGACCCCAGAAGAAGAGGATCGGGGGTGATCTTTGTAAAAACATTACACCGAGAATATAAGCATAACATGTTTGTTACTTTCATGCAAAAAACAAACAAAAACAAAGCTTTAACCACTTGACCTCTGCAACCAGGTGAGGAGTACAAAGACAAGTGTGCCTTGCCTACAGTGAAGCATGGGGGTGGGAGTGTCATGGTCTGGGGCTGCATGAGTGCTTCCGGCACTGGGGAGCTACAGTTCATTGAGGGAACCATGAATGCCAACATGTACTGTGACATACTGAAGCAGAGCACGATCCCCTCCCTTCAGAGACTGGGCCGCAGGGCAGTATTCCAACATAATGACCCAAAACACACCTCCAAGACGGCCGCTGCCTTGTTAAAGAAGCTGCGGGTAAAGGTGATGGACTGGCTAAGCATGTCTCCAGACCTAAACCCTATCGAGCATCTGTTTGGCATCCTCAAACGGAAGGTGAAGGAGGGTAAGGTCTCTAACATCCACCATCTCCGTGATGTCATCATGGAGGAGTGGAAGAAGACTCCAGTGGCAACCTGTGAAGCTCTGGTGAACTCCATGCCCAAGAGGGTTAAGGAAGTGCTGGAAAATAATGGTGGCCACACAAAATATATACACTTTGGGCCCAATTCAGACATTTTCACTTAGGGGTATACTCACTACTTTACATTGTAGCAAAGTGTCATTACTTCAGTGTTGGGAAGAGCTAGAAACTAAATATTTGGACTTTAAAGGCACACTGGTAAACAGTCTAAAAGTAGAAAAAAGTTTTTTATTTAATTTTAGGCGTAGATAAAAAGATGTAGATGGTACATATAGGCATATACACTATAAAAACCTATGTACTCACAGTGTCACCCTGTGAGAGTACATACCGTATCAAACTTTCAAACCTTTTTCAATTTCTTCAGTGTTGTCACATGAAAAGATATAATAAAATATTTACAAAAATATGAGGGGTGTATTAACTTTTGTCAGATACTATATATACGTGATTCTGCACAGGAGAGCCACCCTGCAGCAGTAAAACTGCTATGGGACGGTCTTTAAAGGGGTTGTAAAGGTTTGTTTTTTATTTTCTAAATAGGTTCCTTTAAGCTAGTGCATTGTTGATTCACTTACCTTTTCCTTCGATTTCCCTTCTAAATGTTTTTTTTTCTTTGTCTGAATTTCTCACTTCCTGTTTCTCAGCAGTAAACTTCACACCATCATCCGAGCGGTGTTTAGTCAGCCAGAACAGCTTACTGAGGAGGAACAGGAAGTGAGAAATTCAGACAAAGAAAACAAAGAAAAAAAAACATTTAGAAGGGAAATCGAAGGAAAAGGTAAGTGAACCAACAATGCACTAGCTTAAAGTGTAAGTAAAGTCAAAAAAATAACTTTTACCTACAGGTAAGCCTATAATAAGGCTTACCTGTAGGTAAAAAAAATATCTCCTAAACCTGTACGGTTTAGGAGATATTCCCCGTGCAATGCGCCGCTGACTGCAGCGGCGCATGCGCACGGGGGATTCTCGGCTGAAGAAGTCTCCCGTGCGCATGCGCGGGAGTGACGACATCGCGGCTCCAGCCACTCACAGCGCTGGAGTCGCGATACCCGGAAGACACGCCGAGGCAACATGTCAGCGACCTCGGCGTGGACCAGGTGAGTTACCGACGCTTCGTTCTAAGGTAAGTATTTCATAATGAGCTAGTATGCGGTGCATACTAGCTCATTATGCCTTTTCCTTTACAGGTGTTAAAAAAAAAAAAGTTCAGCGGCTTTACTACCGCTTTAAAGGAACCTATTTGGAAAATAAAAAACGAACCTTTACAACCCCTTTAAGTGGTTAATGCCGCTTTAAAGGGGTTGTAAACCCTCATGTTTTTTCACTTTAATGCATCCTATGCATTAAGGTGAAAAAACACTTGGCAGTCCCAGGCCCCCCAGCCCCCCCCCCCCCCCGTTTTACTTACCTGAGCCCCTTCATCTCCACTGCGGGGACGTGTTGTCCCTCTCTCCACGGGGTCCTGGCTCTTGATTGGATAGATGGATAGCAGCGCAGCCATTGGCTCCCACTGCTGTCAATCAAATCCAATGACATGGGCGCCAGGGGGCGGGGCCGAGTCCGGCATTCGTGTCTGTGGAGGGAAATGCTGGACTCAGGAGCGCAGCTGCAAGGTAACCCCCTCGGGAGAGCGCTTCTCCTAGGGGGTTATCTGATGCAGGGAGGAGCCGCGAGAGCCCCCGGGGCACCCCAGAAGACGATGTTTGGGGCCACTCTGTGCAAAATGAACTGCACAGTGGAGGTAAGTATGATATGTTTGTTATTTAACTACTTCCCACCCGGCCACTGTACATATACGGCCAGTGGGAGCCGTCTACTTCTGATAGGACGTTCCGGAACGTCCTTCAGAAGTAGCGGGATCGCGCACGCCCGTGCCCGCGCAGCGGCGCGATCCCGATGCGCCCGTGTCACCCGGACACGGCGCATCTGGGATCGGCAGGAGGGCTCTGTGATTGGCCCTCCTGATCACATGACGGCCGTGACGAATCACAGCCGTCATGTGATGTAAGCAAATAGCCGGTTGCTAGGCAATCGGCTCTCCTATCCTCACACGGAAGTCGTCGGTGAGGAGAGGAGAGCGGATCGCTGCAGCCGGTTGGTGATCAGTGAGTATTAACTGTTTTTTTACAGCTTTTTACTCACTGATCACCAGTGTAGTGTCCCCACAGTGTAAACACACATGTCCCCACACATGTCCCCGAAACACACATGTCCCCAAAACACACATGTCCCCAAATAATAAAAACACATGTCCCCAAATAAAAACACATGTCCCCAAATAATAAAAACACATGTCCCTCACATATGTCCCAGTAAAATCACATGTGTCAATGATTATCTGCACACATATGTCCGTGATCACCTGCACACATCTGTACATGATCATTTGCGTACATATGTCCGTGATCACGCGAACCAATTATTATACACTTAACAGAATTTTTTTTACAAAAAAACATGTAACAGAATACATTTTGGCTTAAATTTATGACAAAATTTGATTTTATTGGATTTCTTTTAAAAAAGAAAGGAGAAAATATAGTTTTTTTTCAAAATTTCCGCTATGTTTTCGCTTATATCGCAAAAAATAAAAAACGGAGTCGCGAATAAATACCACCAAACTAAAGCTCTATTTGTGCGAACAAAATGATAAAAAATTCATTTGGTTACAGCATTGCATGACCGCGCAATTCTCACTGTAAGTGCAAGAGCGCTGAAAGCTGAAAATTGGTCTGGGAAGGAAGGGGGCGAAAGTGCCCAGTATTGTAGTGGTTAAAAAAAATTTAAAACGATCCTTTACAATCACTTTAAGTTCAAGCATCAACAGCCTGTAGTCTGTTCCTTTTCATTTGGTGTCTCTTTGCCACCTGTGCCTTGTTTCAGGTCAGTGGTTGGGAACATCAGGAAGTTAGACGACCAGGTAACTAGCATTTTCAGAAGGAGGTCAACAATAGCAGCCCTCATAATTTCCTCACGCATGGTTCACTTTAGGTCAGATATAGAATCTAAAAAATGAAAGCTCTGCCTGTGCCCTGACAGTCTCCTTTAAATTATACAATGCATACTATTTCTTAGAGTTGATCATTATGCGTTGCTGCTATCTTTCCTTGGCCTGGAGCCACGTGGCAGACTAACAAGGCACGCCGTGGTTTTTGGCAGGCTCCATATAGGGCACAGCTGTCAGCATCTCTTATCCTCTATTTCTGCTACGCAGTTGGTACTGGCAAGAGATCATAAGCTTAAAGTGAGAAGTATATTCTTTGCGTCTTATGTGTAATGCATCAACTTTAGAGCGGCAGACATGGCTCCTAGACCTCCCCAGGTCCCCTGTCACCTCCGTTCTTTTTTTATGAAAAAAGATGAAGAAATACACAGATGTTTGGCTGCTTTTTAATACCTCTGAAACTATACCTTAGGGAGGCAATGCAAAGACGTCTAGATACCTACATCTACATTCCAGACACAAGGGAAGGAGAGGAGATCTGTCTATAGAAGAAATATTATGTGAAAATTTATGGCCATGAACTGCAAATGGCAGTGGAAATATGGAAATACATTAGGAGCTCATTTCTAGACTTCTTTAAAACTAAACTCCAGGCAGATATTAAAAAATGAATGAAGTCATGCAGTCTTTCAAAAAACCATTAAATGTATTTTTAAACGCAGCTAGTGCAAGTACCTGGAATTTAACTTTGTATCTTCCTCTTGTTCTATCCTGGTCATCAGAACTCAGGTAGAGGCAGTTCTAGGAGCAAAGCGGGCGTGTTGGCTGCACATGTGCTGTCCGCTAACTAGACATGTGCAATTCGTTTCGTTTTTTTTCGTTTTTCGTTTTTTTTTGTTATTTTCGTTCGTTCAATTTCGTACGAATGAACAAATCGTTCGAATCGTACGAATCCGAATAACGAATCGTAACGAATTGTTCGAATCCGATTAACGAATCATTCGAATCGAACAAATCCAAGAAAACAACGAAAATCCGAAAAAAAAACTAATTAGAAACAACGAATGTACTAATGAAGAAAATCCGAAAAACGAAAACGAACGAAAAAATTCGTACATTCGTAACTTTTTTTTTTTGTTGAATTGGTAATTTTCCGTGTCCCTTACAATGGTGCTGCTAAACGTGCTTCGAATGGATTGAACAAAAAAATTCGTACGTTCGTAACTTTTTTTTTTCGATACGTAACTTTTTTTTTTTCGATTCGTAACTTATTTTTTTTTTTTTTTTTACGATTTGTAATTTCCGTATCTCTATTGAACAAAAAAATTCGTACATTCGTATCTTTTTTTTCGATTAGTAACTTTTTTTTTTCGATTCGTAACTTTTTTTTTCGATTCGTAATTTTTTTTTTTTTCGATTTGCAATTTCCGTATCTCTATTGAACAAAAAAATTCGTACATTCTTAACTTTTTTTTTCGATTCGTAACTTTTTTTTTTTCTATTCGTAACTTTTTTTTTTCGATTCGTAACTTTTTTTTTTCGATTCGTAAATTTATTTATTTTTTTTTTTCGATTTGCAATTTCCATATCTCTATTGAACAAAAAATTCGTACATTCGTAACTTTTTTTCGATTCGTAAGTTTTTTTTTTTCGATCCGTAACTTTTTTTTTCGATTCGTAAATTATTAAAATGTAATAATAGCATACACATTACATAAAATTATGAATTATGCTCCGATTACGAATCTACGAATGTTACGAATGTACGAATAAATACGAATGCGTCCGAAAATTAATCTAACAAAAAAAACGAATCAACGAAAAAATAACTCTTACGAATGTACGAATCGTTACGAATCTGAACACCGACGACTTACGAATGTACGAATCGTTACGAATACAAACACCGACGACTTACGAATGTACGAATCGTTACGAATCAACGGAAAAGAAAAAACGAAACGAAAAAAAAAAAATAATTTTTTTGTTGTGCACATGTCTACCGCTAACATACAGAAAGGAGAGATTAGATAGAGCAAAGGGAGGAGCTCATCAGAATGCTGCTGTTCCCGGGTTGTCCAGTTGGGGACAGGGAGGTGACCATGTTTGTATTGCCTAAATGCAGAAGAAAAAGTGTAAACTCACCAACATGGTGATGCCGTCTGGCAGGGATGTGCAAATACCAGAGAGCAGGCTGGAAAGTAAAAAAAAAAAATCCCTTGGCTGAGATTAAAGCTCAAAAGTATGAATTTGAATTGTGTATTTACTCTTGTGCTTGGAAGTCAGCTTTAACCGCTTCAGCCCCGGAAGATTTTATCCCCTTCCTGACCAGAGCACTTTTTGTGATTCGGCACTGCGTCGCTTTAACTGACAATTGTGTGGCCGTGCGACGTTGAACCCAAACAAAATTGATGTCCTTTTTAGCCCACAAATAGAGCTTTCTTTTGGTGGTATTTGATCACGTCTGCGTTTTTTTTTCTTTGCTCTATAAACCAAAAAAGCAACATCTTTGAAAAAAGAAGCAATATTTTTTTACTTTTTAATAAATATATATAAAAAAAAAAAAATTTTTTCCTCAGTTTAGGCCGATATGTATTCTTCTACATATTTTTGGTAAAAAAAAAAAAAAACGCAAGAAGCATATATTGATTGGTCTGCGCAAAAGTTATAGCGTCTACAAAATAGGGGATAGATTTTTGTAATTTTTATTATTATTTTTTTATTAGTAATGGCGGCGATCTGCGATTTTGTTCATGACATTATGTCGGACACTTTTGACACAATTTTTCCACCATTGTCATTTATACAGTGATTAGTGCTATAAAAATACACTGATTACTGTGTAAATAATACTGGCATGGAAGGAGTTAAACACTAGGGGGGCGATCAAGGGGTTAAGTGTTTCCTAGGGAGTGATATTAACTGTGGGTTACCACTGACATGACAGCGATCACTGTTCGCAATGGAAATCGAATTAAAGGGGATGTACAAGTATGCCCATTTGCCCACCGCTGCCATTGTGCCGACGTATGTGGTTAGAGAGTGATCCACTTTTGCTGAGAAAAAAAATATTCCCCTCTGGGTGATCCATGTACATAGCAAGGATTTTAACAAACTTTGTTGTAGATTGCTACCTTTTGTTATTCTGAAGGAAGCCTTGTGCAGTTGTCTGTGTCCATGTGCCAAGTGAGTCTAATGGGAGTAGTTTCATAATTATCAATCAGCTGCTGCACCTGCAAGGTTTTAATGAGGAAAATTGCAAGGTCTGTATCCCTTTACACGTGATTTCCTATTGGGAGTATCTCATCAAAAATTACATTTTTGTTGCAGGGGATGCCTGAAAGCTGATTTATATCTTAGTGTAGACTTTTGAGAAAATCAGTGAGCCAATCACAAAAGCAGCAAATTATATTTCTGGGGGGGGGGGGGCGTTCTGTATACATTCTGTGTACAGAACATCTCCAGGTAGCCATATTGCATTGCATTTCACCGAAAATTAGAGAGCTGCAGATTGAAAATGAAAAGTAATTTTTAATGACCATCAATAAAATTGTATATGCTAGATTATTATATATATATATATATATATATATATATATATATATATATATATATATATATATATATTTTTTTTTTTTTTCCCCATGGAAGTGAAGTTACCCTTTAAACAGACAAATGCCTTACAATCCTTTGTGAAGTAGCAAAGATAAGAGTTGGGCATTCTGAACAGTTTCTACAGCGCAGCTTTAGGGTCCTTTCACACGGGCGTTCCATATGTCCGTTTTTCCGCCATCCATTGGCGGATGAAAAATGGACATACCTGTATGTCTTTGGGCTAGCGGACCTTAGCGGGTGATCACCCGCTGACATCTGCCTCCGTTAAGTTCCATTTTTTTGAGACGGAAGAAAACCGTCAAAAAGCGCAAACAAAAAATGACTGCCCATTGTGAAAAAAAAACAATATTATTTGCTTTTATATCCAAAAAAATATATAAAAAAAAACAAATGTATTCACCAGTTTAAGCCAATATGTATTCTTCTACATATTTTTGGTAAAAAAAATCCCAATAAGCGTATATTGATTGGTTTGCACAAAAGTTATAGCGTCTACAAAATAGGGATAGATTTATGGCATATTTATTTATGTATTTTTTTACTAGTAATGGCGACGATCAGTGTTTTTTAGCAGGACTGCAACAGATCAGACACCAAACTGACATTTTTGACATATTTTTTGGGAACCAGTGACAATATTACAGTGATCAGTGCTAAAAATATGCACTGAGATTGTGCTAATTACACTGGCAGGGAAGGGGTTAACACCAGGGGTGATCAAACAGTTAAATGTGTTCCTTGTTTGTGTTTTCTAACTGTATGGGGGACTGTGTGACTGGGGAAACACACAGATACATCTTCCTGCTTAGCAGGAAGTCATATCTCATATCTGACAGAACAGAACAGAACTTCGGTAGATCCCACGGTGATTTGCGCAGCCAAGCCACCTTGCCACAGTACATCTGCGGTGGGTGGTCGGCAAGTGGTTAACCGCTTCCCGACCGCCTCACGCAGATATACTGCGGCAGAATGGCACGGGCAGGCAAAATCCCGTATATAAACGTGATTTTGCATTTGCCTGCCTGTGGGTCGCGCGCGATCGCCGCTGGTGTCCCGCGATCGGGTCACGGAGCTGAAGAACGGGAAGAGGTATGTGTAAACAAACCTCTCCCCGCGCTTCCTACTCTGCCTGTCATTGATTGGCTGTTCCCGGTCATCGGGAAAGCCAATCAATGACGTCAGACGTCAGCCCCGCCCCCTAATGTAAAAAATCACACACACGTCACAGCCCATAACCCCTCCCCCTAGTGGTTAACTCTTTCACTACAACTGTCATTTATACAGGAATCAATGCATTTAAAAGCATTGATTGCTGTATAAATGACAATGGTCCCAAAAATGTGTCAAAAATGTCCAATGTGTCCGCCATAATGTCGCAGTCACAATAAAAATCGCTGATCACCGCCATTACTAGTAAAAAAATATTAATAAAAATGCTATAAAACTATCCCCTATATTGTAAACGCTATAACTTTTGCGCAAACCAATCAATAATCGCTAATTGCGATTTTTTTTACCAAAAATATGTAGAAGAATACGTATCGGCCTAAACTGAGGAAAAAAAATTTTTTTTTTAATATATTTTTTGGGGATATTTATTATAGCAAAAAGCAAAAAATATTGCATTGTTTTCAAAATTGTCGCTCTATTTTTGTTTATAGCGCAAAAAATAAAAACCGCAGGGGCGATCAAATACCACCAAAAGAAAGCTCTATTTGTGGGAAAAAAAGGACGCCAATTTTGTTTTGGAGCCACGTCGCACGACCGCGCAATTGTCAGTTAAAGCGACGCAGTGCCGAATCGCAAAAAGGGGCCTGGTCCTTTGGCTGCCAATTGGTCCGGGGCTGAAGTGGTTAAACACACTGTATATAGCTGATTGCTAATGGAAGGGGCCGGGAAGCCGGCCATCGCATCCTTAACAACAAATGAGTCATCAGCTGTCAGCGGGGAACCCCGTCGACAGCTAAATGTAACAAAAGAAATTTCCGGAAAAAAAAACAAAAATCGCAGTCCCTTTGGGTCTAGTATGAATTCAGAGGGGACACCTCCACGCCAAAAAAATGGCGCGCGCTCTTGTCCCCGCTCTTTTCCTGCTGCTTGCCAGGTTGCGTGCTCGAATAAGGGTCTAGTATGGATTTTGGAGGGGACCCCTACGCCATTTTTCTTAAATTTTGTCACATGGTTCCCCTTAAAATCCATACCAGACCTGAAGAGTCTGGTATGGATTTTGGGGGGACCCCTACGCCATTTTTTTATTTGGTGCAGGGGGGGCGTGCTCTTGTCCCCCCTCTTTTCCTGCTGCTTGCCCGGTTGCGTGCTCGAATAAGGGTCTAGTATGGATTTTGGGGGGGGACCCCTATGCCATTTTTCTTAAATTTTGGCACAGGGTTCTCCTTAATTTCCTTACCAGACCTGAAGGGCTGGATTTTGGGGGCCCCCCCACGCAATTTTTTTTAAATTTTTGGTTTGGGACTCCCCGTAATATTCATACCAGACCCAAAGGGCCTGTTAATGGACTGGGGGGGGGGGGTTAATCCATGCCATTTTTTTCAATGAGTTTTATCTATATTGCCTGAGTCCCGACAATTCAATATAGCCGCGATCAGTTTTAAATTACTTTCTTTCCTTTAGAAATGTAATTTTGCTGTGATACTGTTCTAAACTGCGCCACTTTACAGGCATACTATAGACACTACCTCAGAAACGATGTTTAAAGGAATATTTCATTTTTATTGTTTCACTTTAAGCATTATTAAAATCACTTCTTCCGAAAAAACAGCTGTTTTTGAAAACTTTTTTTTCATTGATACATGTCCCTTGGGTCCCCAAACTCTTTTTATGACAATAACTTGCATAAAAGCCTTTAAAATGAGCACTTTTGATTTTTCATGTTCATGTCCCATAGACTTTTTTTTTAACAAGAAATGTGTCCCATAGACTTTAATGGTGTTTGCGTGTTCGTCCAAAATTTTTTGCCTGTTCGCATGTTCTGGTGCGAACCGAACCGGGGGGTGTTCGGCACATCCTTAGTCTTCAACTTGTACCTGTGTTCCTAAAGGCCTGATTCCCTGCACTTGCTTACCCATGTATGACACAGCTTTCTCCTGGACTTCGCCTCTGCTTCTACCTCTACTTTAAATTAGACTGACTACAGAACAGTACAGAACAGTACAGAATCAGCAGGCAAAGACAAGTCCAGTAAACAAGCTGAGGTCAGAATTGACCTCAACTTGTTTACTGGACTTGTTTTTTCCTGCTGATTCTGTACTGCTTTACTTGGCTGTTGCTGACCCTGGCCTGTCTCCCGGATTTGCTCTGTCCCTTGCTCTGTCCCTTGCAACCTGGCTGTCACTAACTGCTGCCTGGCTTCTGGCTTTGCTTCCATCTTCGGTTATGATGACCAGCTGCTCCAGCATTCTGTCCTGAGAAATGCAGCTTCCAGTTCTACCCACCCAAGAAGCGGACATCCCTAGCCAGCTACTCTGGCACTTGTGCCTCTCCGTGCCTTTACACTCTCTGTCTCCACCTTTAGGAGTGTTGGGCAGTAGGTGCAAGAGAAGCCTCCACAATGTTCCAATCTTCACCAGGTATGTGATATAACCATAGGTATTAGACATGAAACAGTTCTTTGAACAATCGTTTCATTAACACACATGCTCATATCTAAGGATGAGCCCGGTGTTCGATTCAAACCCATGTTCGAATCGAGCACCGGGTGTTCGCTCGCTCGGCGAGCCCAGAACTATTGGGGCCGCTCGCATCAAATTCGTGTGATGCGAGCGGCCCCGCAATGCATTGCGGCCCGCACAGTGCAATGCTGGCTGATGATTGGCCAAGCATGCACTGTGACCCTGCATGCTTGGCCAATCACAGCGCCGGCAGCGAGGAGAGCCATAATTGGCTACAGGCAGGATGCCTGTAGCCAATTATAGCTCAGGGGCTTTAGTACACGCCCCACGGTATAAGAGGCCGCCGCGCCGGCGGCCTCGCATATTATGTTTCAGTCAGTGTCAGTGTCAGCGTGTCAGTGTGCTGCTGACAATATGTGCTCTATTTCTGGGGATATGTGTGTACGTGCTGTTAGTACAGCATTGCAGTATCACATCTGGGGGGTGTCTATAGGTGGCCTGTGAAGGGGGCAGGTTTCCTGTGCTTAGAACTTTCCCTGCAAAAAAGTGTCATTTTTGCAGGAAAAAAGCTATTTAAAATCACTCGCGGCTAATGAATTGATGGCTCCTGTAACACAGAGAACTGTCATTCATTAATAAAAAACCAAAAAAAAGCATAGGGGTCCCCCCAAATTCAATAACCAGGCCCTTCAGGTCTGGGATGGATATTAAGGGGAACCCCAGCCAAAAAAAAAAAAAAAAAAATGGCGTAGGGTCCCCCTCAAAATCCATACCAGACCCTTGAGGTCTGGTATGGATTTTAAGGGGAACCCTAGCCAAAAAAAATGGCGTGGGGTCCCCCTCAAAATCCATACCAGACCCTTATCCGAGCACGCAACCTGGCAGGCCGCAGGAAAAGAGGGGGGGACGAGAGCGGCCCCCCCTCCCGCCTGAACCGTACCAGGCCACATGCCCTCAACATTGGGAGGATGCTTTGGGGGTCTAAGACCCATGTTGATGAGGACAAGGGCCTCTTCCCCACAACCGTGCCCGACGGTTGTGGGGGTCTGCGGGCGGGGGGGCTTATCGGAATCTGGAAGCCCCCTTTAACAAGGGGACCCCCAGATCCCGCCCCCCCCCTGTGTGAAATGGTAAGGGGGTACAAAAGTACCCCTACCATTTCACCAAAAAAAAGTGGCAAAAATTGTAAAAATTACAGGAGACGGTCTTTGACAATTCCTTTATTAAAATCTTCTTTCTTCTTTCTTCATCCTTCGGTTTCTTCATCTTCTCCTTCCTTCATCTTCTTCCATCTTCTTCTTCCATTTTCTTCTTCCTCCGATCCGCTTCTTCTTGCGCTGGTCTTCTCGTCCTTCTCGTCCGGCATCTTCTTCCGTCGGCGTCGATGTCGGCGTCTCTGTCTCTTCTTGGGCCGCTCCGCGCAATGGGAGGCTCCCGCTGTGTGAGGCTCCGCTCCGTCTGACAGGTCTTTTATAATGGAGGGCACCTGGTGACCCCGCCCCCTCTGACGCACAGGGACGTCATGGGGAATGATGGCTTTCCCCATGACGTCAGAGGGGGGCGGGGTCACCAGGTGCCCTCCGTTTTAAAAGACCTGTCAGATGGAGCGGAGCCTCACACAGCGGGAGCCTCCCATTGCGCGGAGCGGCCCAAGAAGACACTGACGCTGACGGAAGAAGATGCCGGACGAGAAGGACGAGAAGACCAGCGCAAGAAGAAGCGGATCGGAGGAAGAAGAAAATGGAAGAAGAAGATGGAAGAAGATGAAGGAAGGAGAAGATGAAGAAACCGAAGGATGAAGAAAGAAGAAAGAAGATTTTAATAAAGGAATTGTCAAAGACCTTTTCCTGTCATTTTTACCATTTTTGCCACTTTTTTGGTGAAATGGTAGGGGTACTTTTGTACCCCCTTACCATTTCACACAGGGGGGGGGGGCCGGGATCTGGGGGTCCCCTTGTTAAAGGGGGCTTCCAGATTCCGATAAGCCCCCCGCCCGCAGACCCCCACAACCACCGGGCACGGTTGTGGGGAAGAGGCCCTTGTCCTCATCAACATGGGGACAAGGAGCTTTGGGGGTCTTAGACCCCCAAAGCATCCTCCCAATGTTGAGGGCATGTGGCCTGGTACGGTTCAGGCGGGAGGGGGGGCCGCTCTCGTCCCCCCCTCTTTTCCTGCGGCCTGCCAGGTTGCGTGCTCGGATAAGGGTCTGGTATGGATTTTGAGGGGGACCCCACGCCATTTTTTTTGGCTAGGGTTCCCCTTAAAATCCATACCAGACCTCAAGGGTCTGGTATGGATTTTGAGGGGGACCCTACGCCATTTTTTTTTTTTTGGCTGGGGTTCCCCTTAATATCCATCCCAGACCTGAAGGGCCTGGTTATTGAATTTGGGGGGACCCCTACGCTTTTTTTTTTTTTTTTTTATCAATGACTTTTTTTTATGAATGACTTTCAATGAATCACTGTTCTCTGTGTTATGGGAGCCGTGAATTAACATTAGCCGCGAGTGATTTTAAATAGCTTTTTTACTTTCAAAAATGACACTTTGCGCAGAGACAGTTCTAAACACGGGAAACATGCGCCCCTTTACAGGCATACTATAGACACCCCCCAGGTACGAAATTTAAAGGAATATTACACTTTTATTGTTTCAATTTAAGCATTATTAAAATCACTGCTCCTGAAAAAACAGCCGTTTTTAAAAAAAAATTTTGCATTGATACATGTCCCCTGGGGCAGGACCCAGGTCCCCAAACACTTTTTATGACATTAACATGCATATTAGCCTTTAAAATGAGCACTTTTAATTTTGAACGTTCGCATCCATTATAACTAATAGGGTTCTAATGCTCGCACGGACTTTAGGTCCGTTCGCGGGTTCTGGTGCGAGCCGAACGGGGGGGTGTTCGGCTCATCCCTACTCATATCCCTGTAGTGAAGTTGTATCTGGAGGGAGCTCATTGCAAAATGATGAAAACATTGTGGCCTAACAATTTATTCACTTGAGAACAACTGGTCAAGGAAATCTGCCACTACCCATAAAAATAATGATCAATGTCCAATGCAATCAATCGATCAGGTTGAGTTGTGATCACCTTATGCCTGTGAGCACCCTAGGAAGTTCAAACAGCATCAACTAGTTTATCTCATTTCAAATGAACAGTAGCTCTACCTAAGGCGGAACTATTCTTACTGTCAGTCCAACATGCATGTAACAGCTTGTACTCAAAGGCAAACTCTTTAGACTATTTTAAATAGCTCTATAGACTATAGGTTGGTCAGTGATCTGCAATTCATACCTAAAAAACTCACATGATGCTTACCACCCAAGGAGAAGTTGATGCATATAATTAATATGCACCCTAATAGAAGCCTGTGAAACATATGTCACCCCATTAAAACAAAATTATGACAATGTTAATGATATTTAGGAACCAAAACACATATGTGTTTTTAAATGTTTTTTTAAATGTTAAACTTAATGTTGTGTATCATGTTGCCTGGTGCTTCCGTATGGAATCACTGCTCATGAACATTAGAAGCCCAAAACTAGTGTCAATATTACACTCAACAAGATATATTGAAGTGATTATATTAGAAATGGCCTGCGTCATTGGTTGTCATGGAATTGTGTCATGGGCCCCCTAAAGTTAAATTAAAGCTGTTACAGTATAATTTTGTTACATAATTGAGAAACTAATAACTTGGATTGAATACAATTTTTTGCCAATAAACCAGTCATAAGTTGTTAATATGTACTCTACATTGAAATACCAGTTTTTGAAAAGTGGTGGACTTGACTAGTCAATAAATGGAACCAGGGCTGCTGTTAAAAATCACAGGGCCCCATACAGAAATATTTAGAAATAGGCCATCCAGCTATGCCAGAGCTGAGGCCCCAAAGAAATAGTAGACTGCTTCAGTTATGCATGGATACAGGAACAATTGGTACCGATCACTCACTGTGTTCATTTATTAAAGGAAGGGGCCAGTAACAGTTACTGACTCCTGGTCCCGCTCTCCAGCCTGAGCATCTCCCTTTGTACCTGCAGCAGTCAGAGGGGGTGGGGGTAGCAAGCAATTACAGGAACGATGTGTGTCTCTCCCTGCAGCAGATGAAAGCCGAAGAGAGGGAGAGGGGAAGAAACAGGCTTTCAGCTGCTGCAGAGAACTGCACTGGGTATTTGCCCCCCTTGCACCTCACCGATCCCCCTCCTTGTCCTGCCCGCATCTGATTGCCCCTACTATCCGGGCCACCCCTGTGTACCCAGACCCCCTACAGGAGGACCAGTGGTACCCCCTTATCAGTGGGCCTGAATAGAACAAATTACTTGCAATGTATCCATGACCTCAAGCTTGCAACCACTATTACGCCAGAGAGCATGCCTTATCACAAAAAGCTCAGTCATGTACAGTGCAATTGTAGGAAAAACAGAAGTCTTTGCAATTTTTTTTGACTTGGGAATGACATTTGTTGATCACTTTTGTAAGCAGAATTCAATGGGAGCTTCAATACCTATATATTCTTCTAGGATTCAGTGTTGGTGTAAGACACCAATCTTTGAAAACTAGTTCATGGTTTCCTGCTAAGTACTTTCATAATATTCCCATCTGAAGCAGGGTATCATTTATTGGTGGTGTCAAGTGGAGTTGGAATACAGCATCATCAGGACAGCTGTCATTCAAAGATAAATAGAGAGAGTGTTGTACTGCCTCTGGAGGTGGAAGTACACACTACATTTTACAGGTTAATATGTTGAGCATTATACAAAGTATTGGGGCTCCTAGAAGGTGAAGAAAAAAAAAGGATACATGAAAGAAAAATAATAACAGAAAAAAAGAATTTCTGTTACAAAACTAGAGTTGCAAGTATAGGGGGAAATGTTGCAGGTGTAGCATAACATCTATTCATTTTTGCATTTGCGCATCAGTAATCCAGTGAAAAGGTAATTTCTGCTTTTAAATCAAAGAAATTAAAGATAAATTCATACATGTGTTCATGGGCGTCTGCAGAACTTTTTTCAGGGGGGGGGGCATCATTTTAGGGTCACCCATGCACCGCCCCTTTTTTGACAATGTCATTATCACATTATTATGGTCAGAGACTGCAGACGTAGTACAGTCCCTAGGATAAGTAATGGATAATGGCCAACAGGCCCTCTTACCAGACCCAGAGAAACTACAGCAGTTATCCCTCCGGCTGGACGTTCGCTCACTCTGGGTTCCCCGGGTGGTGACTCTGGTCAGTAGTGTAGCATTTATGTACCCTGGTAGTGGCTCAGTCTTTCTCTGGTGGTGCTGGGTAGCATGGTTTTCTGGTGGAGATGGGCAGCGTGGCTCTCTGGTGGCGCTGGGCAGTGTGGCTCTCTGGTGGAGCTGGGCAGTGTGGCTCTCTCTTTGGTGGTGCTGGGCAGTGTGGCTCTCTCTCTGGTGGGGCTGGGCAGTGTGGCTCTCTCTCTGGTGGTGCTGGGCAGCGTGGCTCTCTCTCTGGCTTCCACCCAGCCCACTCCTCATTCTTTGTCCTGTAGCACTCTCTCCCTCAGCATTTTTCCAGGCTGCAGTCTCTCAATCTCTCTCTTGATCGAGCTGTAGCCTCCTCCCTGTGGAAAATGGGGCCGCCAATCTTTGGGACTACATGTCCCATGATGCTCCTAGTCTCCTTTGATTGGCCCTCAGTTATGGCCAATAGGGAAGGAACGGAGCGGGCAGGAAGCTGGGCGGGGAACTGGTGAGAGCCACCGTCTCTTCTCCCTGACAGGAGAAAGGGGAAACCTCTGACAGCCCGCAGCTCGCCTTTCTCCTGTCACAGCGCTGCTGAGTTCTCTGCTGGACTGAGCAGGGAAGAGAGCCAAAGTCACACTACACTGATGGGGGGCTTGACAGCACCTTGTCGGTGTCACCCCACTGGTGGGTGGCACCCGGGTGTGGGCTGCCTGCACCCTGATAGCGATGCAACTGTGCTGAATTTAAGATCTGAATCCTGATTCCAGGGGGGGCACTTGACCCCCCTTGCCCCTACCTGCGGACGCCCATGCATGTGTTATATCATACCAAAAAGATTGCACATTTCTGCTCAATACCACATCCAGTGCTACAGTATCACCCTTTAGGCACTTCAAGGACTGTCTTGGAAATCCATCAAAGAAAATTAATTGGAGACTTCTATATTTTTGTAATTGTTGAATTAGGGTGCATTAACACAGTGCAGTTCCTACTTGAGAAAGTGTTGCAATGTAACTTAAATATAGTGCCTGGCAATACAGTATATAGTTCTGTGTGTGTACACTATTCCATAGACTTGTTTTTCCTGCATGCAAGAAGACTGAAAAGAACATTACAGTAGTCATTTGATAAGAGAAGTCCCTATTGGCAGCTTTTTCATGAATGCTCATCTGATATCTCATCAACTGCATCTAGTAATGGGTCATGTAATCTCTTGTCTACTACCACTGACTTAAAAATTGGAAAAAAAACAAAGTTAATTCATCCTGCTTGTATAATAATCAAGTCAAATGATCACAAAATGATAATTTAGTACAGATCAGCACATTTAAGAAGTGTTTTTTTCATTAGTTATTTAAAAATAGGCTTATAAATCAGCTTTATGGGCTTCCCCGGCTTAACATCTGCTTATTCTTTTTTATTGACAAAACAAACAAATTCAAGAGTGCTAATGAAGAACGTTGAGCCCTAGGGAGCTCTCAGAGTGCAAGGTCTAGCCAGTTGTTTGGTTGTGTGGAGGACATATCACATATACTGTCAATTAGAACAGCCATGGACTAAATGACTTTTAGACTTTTATAGCTGGAACTATGCATGATGTATGCAAAATTTAGGACTACAATTATTGGCAAGCATGCTGTTAAAGATAGTATTTTGAAGAAATACCGTCTAGCATGAGTGACTAAATTAATAGCCTGGAGCTAGTTGCTATACTTTACCATTAACCATGAAATAAAATGTTATGGTATATATGCTGATTTATTTTAAGCCTACAGAGGTTTCTTAGACAGTCCTTTACCCTGTATAAAATGGTTATAGGAGGATTGATGGGTTGCACTGTAGCAGATGCCTGTGGTTGCAGACAGAAAGCACTGGAAATGGAAACAGAGGCGCCACTCTAAGTGCAATATTGAAATGGTGCTTTAATGAAAACTTAGAAATTTGGTACTCACAAAGGTACACTGACAATGGGCATATGAACAAGAAACTGCTGGACATCCATAGAGGGAGTTTATTCCATGTGCTGGAGGACAGTGATCATCGGTGCATCAGGCTGAGACATACATACATTTGCGGAGCTACGCTCCTTACTCAGGCCTTGGCCTGAGGAAGGAGCGTAGCTCTGCAAACGCGTTGCCTATTTGTTCACCGGCTCCAGAACCCGGAAGTGACGTCATTCTCATGGTTGTCGGCGTGCGTTCCACCGACCGGAAGTGTCAGCGGTGTATGTCTCAGCCTGATGCACCGATGATCACCGCCCTCCAGCACACAGAATGAACTCACTCCATGGATGACCGGCAGTTTCCGGAAGTTTCTTGTTCATATGCCCATTGCCCATATGCCCATATGTTTCCATTTCCAGTGTTTCCAGAAGATTGCTTTGCTGCTTCTTAGTCTTCAAACGGGGCTGCCTTCTACAAGTTGCTTGTTTTCCAACCATATTACATGGACTTTCATAAGTTATGATTTGATGTGTAATTTTTTTAATTTGCCCTTTCCCCCCCCTAAACCCTCCCCCTCTCCCCTTTCCAATCCAGTCCCCTATGAATTAGCGCTCATTTCACCAACTTGTATGCAGACAGCACCTTCAGTTCTGATGGTGCTATTTGGCAATGATCTTTTTTTATATAAAAAACCCAGAACATACCCATAGACAGATATCAGTACATATAGCAATATAGCCCCAGCCTGTCTGCAACTACAGAGGAAACCTACAGCAGAAGGGGGTGTGGGGATACCAAACTGGAATATTGCCCTCCAGAACTCTCTTACCATATAAAGAAAATGCTGTTTGTCAAATTGGCAAATCTACCCATGGTCCAAGACAAGCAGCAACTGCAGCATCACATAAACTAAAAATAAAGCTAATATTGGATGGGGGAAAGTACAGTGTAAGTGTGACTATGCCAAAGAACATAATCTAAATATAGTTTTCTGCCTTTCTCCTAAAGTAGAACCTAAAGTGGAATATGTATTATGAGGCACTGGATTGCAGAATTGTGGACAGTGTATATGTGACTCCTAGGTTTCTCACCTACGCATGGTGAGGTGCCCCAAGATTTGCGTGTAATATGGAGAAATCAAACTTGTTTTCTCCAATCTTATTAGATTTTGGTCCTGGATCCTGGAAGATTTTTAGAGATTTGAATCAGAATAAGCCAATATTCCTAGGTCCACATGTAGGTAAGTTGCCTACAGAAATGCTAGTTCAGTTAGTGGCTAGCACCAGCTGGGGGGGGGGGGACAATTTGTGTGTTGCTGCTCCCAGGCTTTTTGGATCCAGCTTTCCCACTTGATATAAAAAGGAAGTAGACCGAAGTCTGAGAGACGTTCTTAGCCATACATGCTGTGATTGCTCTGGAGGCGGACTGCTAGAAAACTCGTGTAGCGGTCATAACCCACAGAGGGGCGGCCTTAACTTTTTTACCTCCTCGTGGCTTGTATTCAAGTGTCCAGGGGTTCCCAGGGTTAGTACCCAACAACTTTTGGATGCTGTCACATAAAAAATCCTTTTGAAGGTTTTTATTCTGCAGTGGTAACATCCAACAAAACACAGTCTCAAATAGGAATAGAGGTCAAGGGTGAAAAAACTCAGGCACCTTGAACTGCTGACATCCAACAAAATCTCTCTAATCCACCCAGAGAGTAGCCACTCGCAGCTGGGTACTTTTAAAGTCAGATATGCCTCTAGCCAGGGGTATAGCAGCTGACAATGTGATCCGGAAACTTGCAAAAGTCTCTGACACAAATTGAACTTGTAACTGAAGGTGAAAAGGAACCTCTCACACAGTACCTGGAACTTTCTCTGTCTCCTTGAAAGTACTGTGGATGTGTGGATTCTTTAGTGTCCATACAACTCAGCTTCCAGGCTCTTACTGAGATGCCAGCTTGTTGGCCCTCCTCCAAAGAGTCCTCCCCCAGTCGCTTGATTTAGCTGTGGTGCCCCTCCAATACTGAGAGCACACCAGGACGCCTTGAATCCTCCTTCAGTTACTGGGCCTCGGGCTAACTGGCTCCGAGACTCGGGAACAGATGGATCCCCACCCCAGACCATGCGGGTCTATAGGGCTAGTCAGACTGACCATGTTTGCGGGACGGCAAACGCTCCTAGGCCCGAAACCCCTCGCGGGGCTACCCCGGTCCAGAACCAAGAAGCAAGACTGCGGCCGAACCCCGAACACGTGACTTCAGCACCTTAAGTACCCTTCCCCAGACTACACAGCGGGGCCAGACGCACCCACTGATTGGCTCCGGGGAAGACTGATACCTAAAATGTCCAACCAGGCCTGGTTCTAAGCCTGTCATGAGCACCTCACTGCACCCATGACCAGGCAGAACCCTAGTACAGCCCAGCCAAACAGATGCCAAAGTTAACCTGTACAATTAACCCTCAGAACCCCTGTTCTGAGGGAAAAAAATATAATTTCCACATATAGCGCACACTTGAACAAGTGTGCCCGCTACACTAACAAGGCCACTTTATCTAAGGTCTAGTAAGCTGCAATATTGTATATCTGTTTTTGGGTTCAGATAAGCTTTAATGTAAGAAGAAACATGTTCTATCAGTAATTGATATTTTTATATGTATATCATTTTAACCACTTCCCGACCGCCCCCTGTATATTTACGTCGGCAGAATGGCACGTACAGGCAGAATCACGTACCTGTACGTGACATTCTTCCGGCGGTTGGGGGGTCCGATCGGACCCCCCCACGTACCTGTACGTGACATTCTTCCGGCGGTTGGGGGGTCCGATCGGACCCCCCTCCGCCGGCGGGGACGGTCGGGATCGCTTCAGGAGCGATCCGGGACGAGGGGACGGCCAGTGGTTTCTGGCCACCCCCTCGCGATCGCTCCTGGCCAATGAGAAACTTCCCCTTCCTGTCTATTGTATAGACAGGAAGGCGGAAGTGATGTCACGCTCGGTGCGCCGGTCTATGTGACCGGAGACGCCGAGCGGCGAACATGTACAGGTTAGTGCACAACACTACACTGACACCAGTACAGTTAGGCACATATTCCACCCCCCTGTCACCCCCTGATCACCCCCCAGATCACCCCCTCCCCCCCCCCCCCCAGTCACAGTGTCACTAATTGCAGTGATCATTTATTTACTGATCACTGCATTTAGTGTCAGTGTGACTGTAATAACTGTCAGGGCAGTTAGTTTTAGGTCCAAGGTAGCCCCCTACCCCCCCCTAATAAAGGTTTAACCCCTTGATTGCCCCCCAGGTAACCCTTTCACCCCCTTTTGCCAGTGTCACTAAGCGATCGTTTTTCTGATCGCTTTATTAGTGTCACTGCTGTCGCTAGGTAACCATTTTTTTTTTTAGGTAACCGCCATGTTTATATAGGTTCATAAATAGGTTTATAGGTCAGGTACCCCCATATTACAACCTAAATAAAGGTTTTAACCCCCTGATTGCCCCTAGAGTTAACCCTTTCACCAGTGATCACTGTATAACTGTCACTGGTGACGCTGGTTAGCCAGTTAGTTATTTTGTTATTTAGGTTCCCCGTCAGGTTTTTATATAGCGTCAGGTACCCCCATATATTACCTAATAAAGGTTTTAACCCCCTGATTGCCCCTAGTTAACCCTTTCACCCCCTTTTGCCAGTGTCACTAAGCGATCGTTTTTCTGATCGCTGCATTAGTGTCGCTAGGTAACCATTTTTTTTTTTTAGGTAACCGCCATGTTTATATAGGTTCATAAATAGGTTTATAGGTCAGGTACCCCCATATTACAACCTAAATAAAGGTTTTAACCCCCTGATTGCCCCTAGAGTTAACCCTTTCACCAGTGATCACTGTATAACTGTCACTGGTGACGCTGGTTAGCCAGTTAGTTATTTCGTTATTTAGGTTCCCCGTCAGGTTTTTATATAGCGTCAGGTACCCCCATATATTACCTAATAAAGGTTTAACCCCCTGATTGCCCCTAGTTAACCCTTTCACCCCCTTTTGCCAGTGTCACTAAGCGATCGTTTTTCTGATCGCTGCATTAGTGTCGCTAGGTAACCAGTTTTTTTTTGTATTACTGTTACGGGTGACGCTGGTTAGTTAGCTTGTGTTTTTATACTGTCAGGGCACCCGCCATTTATTACCCAATAACGGTTTAACCCCCTGATCGCCCGGCGGGTGATATCAATTAGGTTTTAGGGTCAAATAAGGTCTGCGTCGCCCCAGGTTAGTGCCAGTACCGCAAACACCCACGCGCAAAGCATACACCTCCCTTAGTGGCACAGTATCTGAACAGATCGATATCTGATCTGATCAGATCTATACTAGCGTCCCAGCAGTTTAGGGTTCCAAAAAAAAAAAAAACGCATTGTTAGCGGGATCAGCCCAGATACCTGCTAGCACCTGCGTTTTCCCCCTCCGCCCAGCCCAGCCCACCCACCCAAGTGCAGTATCGATCGATCACTGTCACTTACAAAACACTAAGCACACATAACTGCAGCGTTCGCAGAGTCAGGCCTGATCCCTGCGATCGCTAACAGTTTTTTTGTGGTAGCGTTTTGATTCAGTCGCTTCAGTCAGGAGCTTTTTTACCTGTGAATCTCAAAAAAATAAAAAAAAATAAAATAGTTGTCGTTTTATTGTTCTCTCTCTCACTCTATTCTCTCTCTATTGTTGCTCTTTTTTTTACTCCATTCTATTCTGCAATGTTTTATTATGTTTTATCATGTTTTATCATGCTTGCTTTTCAGGTATGTAATTTTGTTTACTGTGTTTTAGTGTTGAGCATTTTTTTGTTTTCAGGTGCGCCATTCAGTTGCAACGCGGATTTATTTATCTTGACAGCAACAGCGTTTGCTCCCACGATACATAAAGCCGCGACTCCAACGCTGTAGGAGGTGATTTCACCACCACAGTTAAAAAAAAAGAGCATATATGCCGAAGCATGGGGGCAGCAGGGGGGGGAGGAGCGATTGGCTCCTAATGCCACGTACATACGGTCGAAATTCCGACCGTGTGTACACGGCATAACTTTTGCGGGAGGATGCCCATCATTAGAAGTGGGTGGATGAAGGGAGGTATTCTAATGGTGGGCATACCCACCAATCAATCTCTTTTTTTTCGTTCAGCCAAGAGGCTGCATGAAAAAAAAAAAGATTACAATATATGTCCAGTATGTTGCTGGACTTTGAATGGTTATACCAGAATGATGCCTGCAGGTTTAGGTATCATCTTGGTATCATTCTTTTCAGCCAGTGATCGGCTTTCATGTAAAAGCAATTCTAGCGGGTAATTAGCCTCTAGACTGCTTTTACAAGCAGTGGGAGGGAATGTCCCCCCTCCCGGATATAAACCGCGCCATTGGGAAATTGGGAAAGCATTTTATCACACCAATCTTGGTGTGGTCAGATGCTTTGAGGGCAGAGGAAAGATCTAGGGTCTAATAGACCCCAATTTTTTCAAAAAAAGAGTACCTGTCACTGCCTATTGCTATCATAGGGGATATTTACATTCCCTGAGATAACAATAAAAATCATAACAAAGAAAAAAAATGGAAGGAACAGTTTAAAAATAAAATAAAAAAGCTAAATAAATAAAAAAAAAAACAAAAAAAAAAAAAAAAAAAGCACCCCTGCCCCCCCTTCTCTTGCGCAAAGGCGTACACAAGCGTTGGTCTGGCGTCATATGTAAACAGCAATTGCACCATGCATGTGAGGTATCACCGCGAAGGTCAGATCGAGGGCAGTAATTTTAGCAGTAGACCTCCTCCGTGAATCTAATGTGGTATCATGTAAAGGCTTTTAAAGGCTTTTAAAAATGTATGTAGTTTGTCGCCACTGCGTGTTTGTGCGCAATTTTAAAGCATGTCGTGTTTGGTATCCATGTACTCGGCCTAAGATCATATTTTTTATTTCATCAAAAATTTGAGCAATATAGTGTGTTTTAGTGCATTAAAATAAAAAAAAGTGTATTTTTTCCACAAAAAATGCGTTTGAAAAATCGCTGCGCAAATACTGTGTGGAAAAAAAAAATGCAACACCCACCATTTTAATCTGTAGGGCCTTTGCTTTAACAATATATATAGTGTTTGGGGGTTCAACGTAATTTTCTTGCAAAAAAAAAATATGTTTTCATGTAAACAAAAAGTGTCAGAAAGGGCTTTGTCTACAAGTGGTTAGAAGAGTGGGTGACGTGTGACATAGGCTTCGAAATGTTGTGCATAAAATGCCAGGACAGTTCAAACCCCCCCCAAATGACCCCATTTTGGAAAGTAGACACCCCAAGCTATTTGATGAGAGCAATGTTGAGCCCATTAAATATTTTTTTTTTTTGTCCCAAGAGATTGAATAATGAAAAAAAAAAAATATATATATTTTTTTTTACAAAAAGTTGTCACTAAATGATATATTGCTCAAACATGTCATGGGCATATGTGGAAATACACCCCAAAATACATTCTGTTGCTTCTCCTGAGTACGGGGATACCACATGTGTGGGACTTTTTGGGAGCCTAGCTGCGTACGGAACCCCAAAAACCAATCACCGCCTTCAGGCTTTCTAAGGGTGTAATTTTTTTATTTCACTTCTCACTGCCAATCACAGTTTCGGAGGCCATGGAATGCCCAGATGGCATAAAACCCCCCAAAATGACCCCATTTTGGAAAGTAGACACCCCAAGCTATTTGCTGAGAGGTATTGTGAGTATTTTGCAGATGTCGCTTTTTGTCACAAAGTTTTGAAAATTGAAAAAATAAAAAAAAATTTTATTTTTCTTTACTTTCTTCATTTTCAAAAACAAATGAGAGCTGTAAAATACTCACCATGCCTCTCAACAAATAGCTTGGGGTGTCTACTTTCCAAAATGGGGTCATTTGGGGGGGTTTTGTGCTATTTTGGCATTTTATGGCCTTCGAAACGGTGATAGGTAGTGAGGAGTGAAATCAAAAATTTGCACCCTTAGAAATCCTGAAGGCGGTGCTTGGGTTTCGGGGCCCCGTACGCGGCTAGGCTCCCAAAAAGTCCCACACATGTGGTATCCCCATACTCAGGAGAAGCAGCAAAATGTATTTTGGGGTGCAATTCCACATATAACTATGGCATGTGTGAGCAATATATATCATTTAGTGACAACTTTTTGAAAAAAAAAAAAAATCTTTTTTATTTTTGTCTTTATTCAATCACTTGGGACTAAAAAAAAAAATATTCAATGGGCTCAACATGCCTCTCAGCAAATAGCTTGGGGTGTCTACTTTCCAAAATGGGGTCATTTGGGGGGGTTTTGTACTTCTCTGCCATTTTAGCACCTCAAGAAATGAAATAGGCAGTCATAAATTAAAAGCGGTGTAAATTCCAGAAAATGTACTCTAGTTTGTAGACGCTATAACTTTTGCGCAAACCAATAAATATACGCTTATTGGCATTTTTTTTACTAAAGACATGTGGCTGAATACATTTTGGCCCAAATGTTTGACTAAAATTGAGTTTATTAGATTTTTTTTATAACAAAAAGTAGAAAATCTCTTTTTTTTTTCAAAATTTTCGCTCCTTTTTCCGTTTATATCTCAAAAAATAAAAATCACAGAGGCAATCAAATACCATCAAAAGAAAGCTCTATTTGTGGGAAGAAAAGGACGCAAATTTCGTTTGGTTACAAAATTGCATGACCGCGCAATTACCAGTTAAAGTAGTGCAGTGCGAAATTGAAAAAAGACCTCTGGTCCATTTGGCTGCCAAATGGTCCTGGGCTGAAGTGGTTAAAGAGATTTACTAAATGAAATGTGTGCAGAACCGCTTTAACAAAAGAACAGAAACAAGGGGCGCCAGACTCAGTGTAGTATTTAAGAAATCAATTTTCACTTCGCCGGTACTGCGCACGCGCGAGATCGGCGCAGTAACGGCGGTGCATGCTGGGCCATCTGAAGTGCCTGTGGGGTTTCACATGCCCACAGGCAAGATGGCACCCAGCAGGAAGGATGTTTCTAAATTATTTTACAGGACGAAACCCGGCAGCAATGACTTTGTGAACATGAACACATCTGCCGACATCTCGCAAGATTTCGGAAGATGTGGCCGACATCTCGCGAGATTTCGGAATATGTGGCCGAAATCTCGCGAGATTTCGGAAGATGTCCGCACTGACTCCTGGGATCAATGACACCAGATCCCAGGAGACAGTGCGGCGTGACGACGATCGACTCAGAGACCCCACCCACCGCCGCAGAGACAGAGGAAAGGAAGTCAGCGATTACAAGGTAAGTGGAAAAAAAAACACACTTCATTTAGTACTCTTTGCCTGATTTGGAAGGCAAAGAGATTTACTAAATGAAATGTGTGCACAACCACTTTAACAAAAGAACAGAAACAAGGGGCGCCAGACTCAGTGTAGTATTTAAGAAATCAATTTATTAAGGCAAAACAAGGCAGCCAAATGCCTACTCACAAAAGGATGGTGATATCAGGCATATGGGAAATACAGGGTCCGGAGTCAAAATCCATTTCTTGCATTCTAATTTATAATAAAGGGCAAAGGTACCCACAAAATATTAGAACAGGGTTTTTAGCAGACCTGATAAACCTACTGCCTGGCTGGCCAAGGGCACCTCCCCTCTTCTTCATGCTTAAGGATAGACATAAGTTACATACACACCTGTAATAGGAAAAGATTTTGTCCGAAACTGGTGTTGCATACACACGGTCGGACAAAGTTGTCGGAAAATCCGATCGCTCCGAACGTGGTGACGTTCGTTGCGTACGACGGAACTACGTTGAGGCTAGTAGCCAATAGCTTTGGTCTTATAATTTGATCTGAGCATGCGTGGCGCTTTGTCTGTCGGAATGCTCGACACACGATCGGAGAAAGTCTGATTGTATTTTGTTTTGTCGGAAAATTTGAGATCCTGCTCTCAAATTTTTTCCGTCGGAAATTCCGACGGAAAAAGCCCGCTAGAGCCCACACACGATCGGATTTTCCAACAACATAATCCAATCAGACTTTTTCCATCGGAATATCTGACCGTGTGTACGGGGCATATGCCGTTTTAAGTTACATTCTTCTGGCCTGAGTCGCACAAAAGGAATATCCACACAAAAAGCCTTTTAATGACTTTACTGTAGCAACAACATGTTAAGGGGTCTGTATGTCAGATTATTCATCTCCATAACTTTAAAAGAGAAGTTTGGCTTTTTTTTTCAAGAATCATACGTACCTAGGTGGATGCAGCCTTGATCCATTGCTGCATCTGTCCCCCACAGGCTCTAATGCCCCATACACATGGTCAGAAATTCCGACCACAAAATCCGTCAGATTTTTTCCGACGTATTTTGTCCGACACTGGTGTTGCATGCACACGGTCGGACAAAGTTGTTGGAAAATCCGATCATTCTGAACGTGGTGACGTTCGTTGCGTACAACGGAACTACGTAGAGGCTAGTAGCCAATAGCTTTGGTCTTGTAATTTGATCTGAGCATGCGTGGCACTTTGTCTGTCGGAATTCGCTACACACGATCGGAAAAAGTCCGATCGGACTTTGTTGTCGGAAAATTTGAGAGCAGGATCTCAAATTTTTTCCGACGGAAATTCCGATGGAAAAAGTCCGATGGCGCCCACACATGGTCGGATTTTCCGACAACATGGTTCGATAGGACATTTTCCGTCGGAAATTCCGACCGTGTGTACGGGGCATAAGACTGAGAAATGAGCGATCAAACACCGCTGATTACTCATTTCTCAATGCTCACGAACGGAGAGCTGGTGACTGTCAGTCACCGACTCGCTCCTCTGCCCCCCCCCCACATTCACTGGAATGCTGGGATGTGGAGGGGGCTGGAGTGGCTGGCTCAGGCTCTTAGAAGCTTGCTGAGAGGCTGTACCGGGTGCCGGTCCAGGGTTGTGGGTGGATCCCAACCATATTGTTGCACTCTTGCCCCAGCCTGGACCGGCTCTGTGATATCAGCCAACAGCGGGCTTCAGCCTGCAGTCTGCTGAAAAGGGGTCACAGCAGTGCAGAACGGACAGCACTCCTGTGATCCACAGGAGAAGTACAGTCAAACAAGCTTTGGCTGTACTACTCCTTTAAGTCAAGCAACACAATTCAGCATGGGATTGAAACAAACAAACACAGAATACCCAACCAACTTTCAAACACTCCTCAATGTAGGCCTCCCTTAAGTGGGTTCTTTTCCAGAGTCTGTATAGCCTATCTTGAAGGGTACTCGCCTTCTAATGCCCCATACACATTTTTCCGACGGATTTTGTCCGACACTGGTGTTGCATACACACGGTCGGACAAAGTTGTCGGAAAATCCGATCATTCTGAACGTGGTGACGTTCATTGCGTACGACGGGACTACGTAGAGGATAGTGGAGAGTGGAGAGGAGAATACATTGGGATTCACCACTCCACCCGCTAGATCCACCCAGGGGAGGGACCTCACTAAAAGGGGTACTAATCCTTGCTTACAGGGTTTTGTTTCCTATGTGTCTTTTTTGCTCTTTGAGGCTACTGCTGTCATAAAGTGAAATCAGTTCTTTTTATTTTCCTTTAAAGCGGAGCTCCGTCCTGGGGAAAAAAACATTTTTTTTTAAAAGTCAGCAGCTACAAATACTGCAGCTGCTGACTTTTAAAAATCGGACACTTACCTGTCCCAGGATCCAGCGATGCGGTGGAACGAGGCCCCCCCTCGATCCCCGAGCCGCTCGCGGCGCCGGCATTCTTAATGTGGGAACCCGGCTGTGGCTTCACAGCCGGGCACCCACTGCGCATGCGCGAGCGGCGCCGTGCGCCGTGATTTGGCGCTCAGTCATCTGGGACACATGACAGGTCCCAGATGACTGTACGGCGCCGAGGGGGAAGTGACGTTTAGCCCGGGCACTGAAGGTGGCAGACTACGAGGGACCCCCTAGCAACAGGCATTTAGAGGTGAGTAAAAAAACATTTTTTTTCCAATTATTTATTTTTTTATTTTTTTATGATTTTCAAGCCCCTTTTTTTTTTTTGACCGCAACCCCACTTTAACTATGTGTTTTTTGTCCTCGGCTGAATTCTCTACTGGAAGTGACCATGGTAGCTCGGCTGAAAATTAGTAAATGCCATGCTAGGAGTGGTGTGCAATCTCTCCACCACTTTAGTGGAAAAGAGTGAGGACAGATGGGATATTTAAATACTTGTTATTCCCTACACAACAGCAGACATTTCATCTTGGACATATGGTAAGCATTGTCTGTAGGGGCTGCTGCAAAAGATTGAAGGCATTTATATCAGCACCACGGAACAGCTTTCTCATGGCACAAAGAACATATCCGAGAATATTTAATTTTGCTTCACACAAAAATGTGCACAATCTGTTGTTGCTGTCTACAAGAAAATATGAATGATAATGTTACAAGCCTACTGTTACCATCTGCAATTATTTGAATCAAGAAGCCACCAGCGGTTGTCTCCATGCAGCCCTAGTACCTCGGTTAATAAAAGATATGTTCACCTTACAACAAAAACCCACTAGTCAATCTTCTCTATCCCATATACCTAATCTAGCCTAGAATCCCCCCTCAGAAGCTTAGTTACTTCTCCATGATAGTGGTGACCTCCTCCCATGTTGTCCATAATCCGGGTGTGCTGTGCATCCCCATAGACCAGGGATGATGTTAGTTTGCTACCTTGGGTTTGAGGTGAAGCCCTGGAATTCTCAAATCTCAAACTTTTGGTTGAAACACAAAGGTTTGTTTTCAAAGAGGTGCAAACTCACTTTTAGGTTTGCACCTGCCGCTGTTTGGTAGATGCTATGTGGCCCTTTCAGATCCTATTAACTTGCAAAGGGGCTGTAAGGATAGTGGCGTGCCCATTTACTCACATACAGGCAGAGGCCCCTTTAAAGTGGTTGTAAATCCTTACAAACCACTTGGACCTACAGGTAAACCTAGATTAAGGCTTTCCTGTAGGTCAAAGAAATATCTCCTAAACCTACACGGTTTAGGAGATATTTGCCAAAAGACAGGCATGCGCCGTAGACAGCGGCGTGCAGGAGCACTGAGAAAAACGCTCTCAACCTGACACAGGAGCCAGCAAAGTCACCACTGTCCCCTTGTGTACGGAGCCTCCATCTTCTTGGTGGGTCTCGCGGCTCTGGCGCTGTCATTCGACGGTGCCGCAATGACGGCACTCCCGTGCATGCTCACGGGAGCATGCGCGGGAGTGACGTCATTGCGGCGCCGTCGAATGACAGCGCCGGAGCCGCGAGACCCACCAAGAAGATGGAGGCTCCGTACACAAGGGGACAGCGGTGACTTCACTGGCTCCTGTGTCAGGTAAGTGACACATAATGGACTACTATACGATGCATAGTAGTCCATTATGCTTTTCCTTTGCAGGGAAACAAAGAGGAAGTAAACCCATTAGGGTTTACTTCCTCTTTAAAGAGTAACTCAATTTTTCTTGAGAAAACAACAATTCCCTTGGTTGATTAATGTACCTTCCAGGGATTTTAACAAAGATTTACATTTAGATTTAGCAGATTCATAGCTTTTTCTGCTCTGAAGAAAAAGCTGTTTGTTCCATTAGGTCACTTTATGACAGCAGTAGCCTCAAAGAGCAAAAAAGACACATAGGAAACAAAACCCCATAAGCAAGGATTAGTACCCCTTTTAGTGAGGTCCCTCCCCTGGGTGGATCTAGCGGGTGGAGTGGTGAATCCCAATGTATTCTGTGTGGGAGGAGCCTTGACCAACAAAGTAACAGGAAACGGCTACCCCTGGTACACAGCATGTAAACCTGGAGCCTAAGAAGGCGAGTACCCTTCAAGATAGGCTATACAGACTCTGGAAGAGAACCCACTTAACCGCTTCCCGACCGCCCACTGCATATATACGTCAGCAGAATGGCACGGGCAGGCAAAACCACGTACCTGTACGTGGCCCTTTAAATGCCTGCCGACTCGGTCGGGAGCTCCGTGACCCCAGCCACGGGACCAGCGGACCCGATCGCCGCTGGTGTCCCGCGATCGGGTTACGGAGCTGTAGAGCGGTGAGAGGTTTGTGTAAACAAACCTCTCCCCGCGCTTCCTACTCTGCCTGTCATTGATTGGCTGTTCCCGGTCATTGGGAAAGCCGATCAATGACGTCAGACGTCAGCCCCGCCCCCTAATGTAAAAAAACACACACACGTCAGAGCCCATAACCCCTCCCCTCCCCCTAGTGGTTAACTCTTTCACTACAACTGTAATTTATACAGGAATCAATGCATTTAAATAGCAATGATTGCTGTATAAATGACAATGGTCCCAAAAATGTGTCAAAAATGTCCGATGTGTCCGCCATAATGTCGCAGTCACAATAAAAATCGCTGATCGCCGCCATTACTAGTAAAAAAAAAAAAAATATTAATAAAAATGCTATAAAACTATCCCCTATTTTGTAAACGCTATAACTTTTGCGCAAACCAATCAATAATCGCTAATTGCGATTTTTTTTACCAAAAATATGTAGAAGAATACGTATCGGCCTAAACTGAGGAAAAAAAAGTTTTTTTATATATTTTTTGGGGATATTTATTATAGCAAAAAGCAAAAAATATTGCATTTTTTTCAAAATTGTCGCTCTATTTTTGTTTATAGCACAAAAAATAAAAACCGCAGGGGCGATCAAATACCACCAAAAGAAAGCTCTATTTGTGGGGAAAAAAAGGACGCCAATTTTGTTTTGGAGCCACATCGCACGACCGCGCAATTGTCAGTTAAAGCGATGCAGTGCCGAATTGCAAAAAGGGGCCTGGTCCTTTGGCTGCCAATTGGTCCGGGGCTGAAGTGGTTAAGGGAGGCCTACATTGAGGAGTGTTTGAAAGTTGGTTGGGTATTCTGTGTTTGTTTGTTTCCATCCCATGCTGAATTGTGTTGCTGGACTTAAAAGAGAAGTACAGCCAAAGCTTGTTTGACTGTACTTCTCCTGTGGATCACAGGAGTGCTGTCCATTCTGCACTGCTGTGACCCCTTTTCAGCAGACTGCAGGCTGAAGCCCGCTGTTGGCTGACATCACAGAGCCGGTCCAGGCTGGGGCAAGATTGCAACAATATGGTTGGGATCCACCCACAACCCTGGACCGGCACCCGGTACAGCCTCTCAGCGAGCCGATTGAGCCTGAGCCAGCCGCTCCCGCCCCCTCCACAGCCCAGCATTCCAGTGAATGTGGGGGGGGGGAGGAGCGATTCGGTGACTGACAGTCACCAGCTCTCCGTTCGCGAGCTCTGAGAAATGAGTGATCAGCGGTGTTTGATCGCTCATTTCTCAGTCTTAGAGCCTGTGGGGGAAAGATGCAGCAATGGATCAAGGCTGCATCCACCTAGGTACGTATGATTCTTGAAAAAGAAAAAAGCCAAACTTCTCTTTTAAAGTTATGGAGATGAATAATCTGACATACAGACCCCTTAACATGTTGTTGCTACAGTAAGGTCATTACAAGGCTTTTTGTGTGGATATTCCTTTTGTGCGACTCAGGCCAGAAGAATGTAACTTAAAATGGCATATGCCCCGTACACACGGTCGGATATTCCGATGGAAAAAGTCTGATTGGATTATGTTGTTGGAAAATCCGATCGTGTGTGGGCTCTAGCGGGCTTTTTCCGTCGGAATTTCCGACGGAAAAAATTTGAGAGCAGGATCTCAAATTTTCCGACAAAACAAAATACAATCAGACTTTCTCCGATCGTGTGTCGAGCATTCCGACAGACAAAGCGCCACGCATGCTCAGATCAAATTATAAGACCAAAGCTATTGGCTACTAGCCTCAACGTAGTTCCGTCGTACGCAACGAACGTCACCACATTCGGAGCGATCGGATTTTCCGACAACTTTGTCCGACCGTGTGTATGCAACACCAGTTTCGGACAAAATCTTTTCCTGTTACAGGTGTGTATGTAACTTATGTCTATCCTTAAGCATGAAGAAGAGGGGAGGTGCCCTTGGCCAGCCAGGCAGTAGGTTTATCAGGTCTGCTAAAAACCCTGTTCTAATATTTTGTGGGTACCTTTGCCCTTTATTATAAATTAGAATGCAAGAAATGGATTTTGACTCCGGACCCTGTATTTCCCATATGCCTGATATCACCATCCTTTTGTGAGTAGCCATTTGGCTGCCTTGTTTTGCCTTAAAGCGGAAGTAAACCCATCGATTTAACAGTTTAAAAAAAAAAAAGGCATGCCGGGAATGCTAACTGCACATTGGCTGTGCTCTCAACCAAACAGTCAAACCATCCAATGGCTGGTGTTATAACGGATCACATGTGCAGCACCGTGGCAGTTGAAGGTTAAGCAGAGGCAAAGATGGCAGCTTCCTTGGCTGAAAACGATAGGGGGGTTTACTTCCACTTTAATAAATTGGTTTCTTAAATACTACACTGAGTCTGGCGCCCCTTGTTTCTGTTCTTTTGTTAAGAAATAGATTTTGTTTATCAATTTCATAAAGTCACGTTGACTTTTTGAATTTTTTTAACACTTGACTGGTGTTCTTTAAACACCAAGCTTAACTTTTTTTTTTTATAGGAGAACCCAGGGAAATATACAATCCCTGTAAAACTTTAAAACTCCATCCAGACATCATCAATAATGACCTGCACTAAGAGAGAGAGAAAAGTTATTTTTGTGTCTTAGAAAAAAGTGTGTTAGAAAACACAGAGAGCGTCGCATGCACACAGATTTATTCCAGCACTGCTGATCTCCGTGATTCATGTATACAGTAGCCCCACTGGAATTGCCTAATTAAATATGGTATTATTTTCTTGCAAAGAAAAGAACAATTTTTATAGTTTTGTAGCTTCTGGAAACTATAATCGTAATGTTTGCAAGATAAGCTTTATGGAAAATAATGTACTTTATAGAGCCATAGATTTAATTGGTGTTTCAAATGACAATATCAGATAAGTTTGTAGTGCATTGTTGTAGGAACCTTCTTTTTGGAGTAGAATTTAACAATTCATATGGATGTTTTATTTTTATTTTTTTTTCCCCAAAATAAGTGCATTTGTACTGTGTACAACATAGGAGCCTTCATACATATAAAAATATCAATTACTGATAGAACATGTTTCTTCTTACATTAAGGCTTATCTGAACCCAAAAACAGATATACAGTATTGAAGCTTACTAGACCTTAGATAAAGTGGCCTTGTTAGTTTTCTAGCAGTCCGCCTCCACAACAATCACAGCATGTACCGCTAAGAACGCCTCTCAGACTTCGGTCTACTTCCTTTTTATATCAAGTGGGAAAGCTGGATCCAAAAAGCCTGGGAGCTGCAGCACACAAATGATTCCCCCCCAGCCGGTGCTAGCCACTATCTGAACTAGCATTTCTGTAGGCAACTTACCTACATGTGGACCTAGGAATGTTGGCTTATTCTGATTCACATCTCTAAAAATCTTCTAGGGACGCGCTACAGAAGATGGATCATTCTTGCATATCTGGTGGATGTGTCCTAAACTCCAACCTTTTTGGACATAAGTCCATAGACTTATCAACCATGTAAACACATATAATTTAGAATACATGCCAGCCCAATTTTTGCGCCATCTCCCCTCAGTAACGAAGAAGGCATACTTCCGATCCTTTACCCATGCACATGCTAAACGCAGCAAAAATGTGTATCCCAACCAAATGGCGCTCTCCGGATCCACCAACTATAGCGGACTGGTTCCACCGTATAGGCAAAACCGCGGAAATGGAAGACCTAATTCACCAGGCAAGGGACACACCTGATAAATTCATTAAGACATGGTCTTGCTGGTTGCATTTCACTGCGACAGAAGAATACAAACGAATCCTCACTTGAAATATTCTCGAGAATTGTGGCAGGATATTTGAGACATTTATACACCTAACCTTTCCCTCCATCCCCCTCTCCCCCTTTTCTATATCCCCCCCTTCATACAAAAAACCTTATTGAGTTATAACAATTACATGTCCACTATACCATCCCCTAAACTGTAACCTTCCATAGCTCCCCCTTTCCCCATTAAGAACTGTATTTCATGCATTCTATCACACCTACCAACTCCAGTGTACCCCTTCTGTATAGATTTTTCCATACATTACTTATTCAATTACCTTATAAATGACGAATATAACTTCATTTATTTGCATATTAACATGGATTTACATTCTCCCTGAAAGACGTATGTTGTGTTTTTTCATTTCATTACATTTTCTTTACTAAGAATTAACTTTTGTACTTTACTTAACTAGCATACAATCGTACATTTGTATTCTTTGTAGCGGCTGCGTCCGCAGTTACCAAGTTTCTGTTTCTCTATAAACCTGTCTATGATACCAATAAAAACCTTTTAAAAACAAAATAAAAAAATCTTCCAGGATCCAGGACCAAAATCTAATAAGATTGGAGAAAACAAGTTTGATTTCTCCATATTACACGCAAATCTTGGGGCGCCTAACCATGCGTAGGTAAGAAACCTAGGAGTCACATATACACTGTCCTCAATTCGGCAATCCAGTGCCTCACAATACATATTCTACTTTAGGTTCTACTTTAAGAGAAAGGCAGAAAAACTATATTTAGATTATGTTCTTTGGCATAGTCACACTTATGCCCCGTACACACGGTCGGATTTTTCCGACGGAAAATGTCCTATCGGACCATGTTGTCGGAAATTCCGACCGTGTGTGGGCTCCATCGGACTTTTTCCATTGGAATTTCCGACGAAAAAAGTTTGAGATCCAAATTAAAATTGCATGTAAACAGTCACAAGTAAAAAAATGACAGAAAATCAAATCATAACTTATGAAAGTCCATGTCATATGGTTGGAAAACAAGCAACTTGTAGAAGGCAGTCCCGTTTGAAGACTAAGAAGCAGCAAAGCAATCTTCTGGAAACACTGGAAATGGAAACAGAGGTGCCACTATTAAAAAGGTGCTTTAATGAAAACTTAAAATTTGGTACTCACAACTACACCGACAATGGGCATATGAACAAGAAACTGCTGGACATCCATGGAATGAGTTCATTCCGTGTGCTGGAGGGTGGTGATCATTGGTGCATCAGGCTGAGACATACACTGCAGACACTTCCGTTCGGTGGATCCTCGACAAACAGGAGAATTACGTCACTTCTGGGTGCTGGAGCCGGTGAACGAATAGGTGAATAGGCGACACGTTTGCGGAGCTACGCTCCTTCCTCAGGCCAAGGCCTGAGGAAGGAGCGTATGAGGAAAGAGCGTAGCTCCGCAAATGTGTGTATGTCTCAGCCTGATGCACCGATGATCACTGCCCTCCAGCACACGGAATGAACTCACTCCATGGATGTCCGTCAGTTTCTTGTTCGTATGCCCATTGTCAGTGTACCTTTGTGACTACCAAATTTTAAGTTTTCATTAAAGCACCATTTCAATATTGCACTTAGAGTGGCGCCTCTGTTTCCATTCCCAGTGCTTTCTGTCTGCAACCACAGGCTCCTGCTACAGTGCAACCCATGAATCCTACTATAACCATTTTATACAGGGTAAAGGACTGTCTGAGAAACCTCTGTAGGCTTAAAATAAATCAGCATATATACCATAACATTTTATTTCATGGTTAATGGTAAAGTATAGCAACTAGCTCCAGGCTATTAATTGAGTCACTCATGCTAGACGGTATTTCTTCAAAATACTATCTTTAACAGCATGCTTGCCAATAATTGTAGTCCTAAATTTTGCATACATCATGCATAGTTCCAGCTATAAAAGTCTAAAAGTCATTTAGTCCATGGCTGTTCTAATTGACAGTATATGTGATATGTCCTCCACACAACCAAGCAACCGGCTAGACCTTGCACTCTGAGAGCTCCCTAGGGCTCAACGTTCTTCATTAGCACTCTTGAATTTGTTTGTTTTGTCAATAAAAAAGAATAAGCAGATGTCAAGCCGGGGAAGCCCATAAAGCTGATTTATAAGCCTATTTTTAAATAACTAATGAAAAAAAACACTTCTTAAATGTGCTGATCTGTACTAAATTATCATGTTGTGATCATTTGACTTGATTATTATACAAGCAGGATGAATTAACTTTGTTTTTTTTTCCAATTTTTAAGACAGTGGTAGTAGACAAGAGATTACATGACCCATTACTAGATGCAGTTGATGAGATATCAGATGAGCATTCATGAAAAAGCTGCCAATAGGGACTTCTCTTATCAAATGACTACTGTAATGTTCTTTTCAGTCTTCTTGCATGCAGGAAAAACAAGTCTATGGAATAGTGTACACACACAGAACTATATACTGTATTGCCAGGCACTATATTTCAGTTACATTGCAACACTTTGTCAAGTAGGAACTGCACTTCTACTCAAAAAAGGGTCAGAACTGTAGTATGTGTTAATAAGGAGCATGGTGTATTAAAACTGTGCTTTTGGATTTGTTTTTAATGCACCCTAATTCAACAATTACAGAAATATAGAAGTCTCCAATTAATTTTCTTTGATGGATTTCCAAGACAGTCCTTGAAGTGCCTATAGGGTGAGACTGTAGCACTGGATGTGGCATTGAGCAGAAATGTGCAATCTTTTTGGTATGATATAACATGTATGAATTTATCTTTAATTTCTTTGATTTAAAAGCAGAAATTACCTTTTCGCTGGATTACAGATGAGCAAAACCAAAAATGAATAGATGTTATGCTACACCTGCAACATGTCCCCCTATACTTGCAACACTAGTTTTGTAACAGAAATTCTTTTTTTCTGTTATTATTTTTCTTTTATGTATCCTTTTTTTTTTCTTGTCCTTTTGTCACCTTCTATCAGCCCCAATACTTTGTATAATGCTCAACATATTAACCTGTAAAATGTATTGTGCACTTCCACCTCCAGAGGCAGACAGTACAGCACTCTCTCTATTTCTCTTTGAATGACAGCTGTCCTGATGATGCTGTATTCCAACTCCACTTGACACCACCAGTGATGTAAGTAACAGTAAAGTAAAGTAAAGAGTTAAAATAAACGGAGTTACCTAACGCAGTTACTTTAGAGGGTAACGAGTAATATAACTGATTACTTTTCCCCTCATGGTAACTCACTTCCCATTACTTTGGCTTAGTTACCCCAATTACATCTACCGCCACTAGATGGCAGTAGTGTAATTACGGTGTCCTGCCGAAAAAGTTCCCCCCCTGTACTGCGCAGGCGCAGGGCTTGCGCAGTACGAAGGACTACGGAGCTTCCGAAAATTGCCGAACCTAAACAGCTCTGAGTGAACTCTACACCGCGCAGGTGCAGTTAACATGTAATTGTATGAGGCGATGCCGCACACTCCTGATGCTCGTGCTACTCTGCAAGGGGCGTCTATCGTGTAAGTTAGGGGCGGGTCTAGTATTACTGTAACCAAGGGGCACATTTATTATTATTGTTGTTATATATCGAGCTCTGCCCATTAATTTAACATTCGCCTCTTCTGTAGCCATCCGCCCCTTACACGATATAATAATAATAGACCCGCCCCTTGCTTACACGCTATAACAGATCTGCCCCTTGGTTAGAGTAATAATAGAGCAGCCCCTTGGTTACACCATATATAACAACAATAATAAATGTGCCACTTGCTTACAGTAATACTAGACCCGCCCCTTAGTTACACGTATAGAATATTTAAAAAAAAATCAGTTACTTTGCTGCGTAACTAATTACTTTTCCAATGTAGTAACTGAGTTACTAACGCAATTACTTTTTGGGAGAAGTAATTTGTAACAATTAATTACTTTTTTAAAGTAAGATGACCAACACTGGACACCACCAATAAATGATACCCTTCTTCAGATGGGAATATTATGAAAGTACTTAGCAGGAAACCATGAACTAGTTTTCAAAGATTGGTGTCTTACACCAACACTGAATCATAGAAGAATATATAGGTATTGATGCTCCCATTGAATTCTGCTTACAAAAGTGATCAACAAATGTCATTCCCAAGTCAAAAAAATTTGCAAAGACTTCTGTTTTTCCTACAATTGCACTGTACATGACTGAGCTTTTTGTGATAAGGCATGCTCTCTGGCGTAATAGTGGTTGCAAGCTTGAGGTCATGCATACATTGCAAGTAATTTGTTCTATTCAAGCCCACTGATAAGGGGGTACCACTGGTCCTCCTGTAGGGGGTCTGGGTACACAGGGGTGGCCCGGATAGTAGGGGCAATCAGATGCGGGCAGGACAAGGAGGGGGATCGGTGAGGCGCAAGGGGGGCAATTACAGGAATAATACCCAGTGCGGTTCTCTGCAGCAGCTGAAAGCCTGTTTCTTCCCCTCTCCCTCCCTTCGGCTTTCATCTGCTGCAGGGAGAGACACACATCGTTCCTGTAATTGCTTGCTACCCCCACCCCCTCTGACTGCTGCAGGTACAAAGGGAGATGTTCAGGCTGGAGAGCGGGACCAGGAGTCAGTAACTGTTACTGGCCCCTTCCTTTAATAAATGAACACAGTGAGTGATCGGTACCAATTGTGCCTGTATCCATGCATAACTGAAGCAGTCTACTATTTCTTTGGGGCCTCAGCTCTGGCATAGCTGGATGGCCTATTTCTAAATATTTCTGTATGGGGCCCTGTGATTTTTAACAGCAGCCCTGGTTCCATTTATTGACTAGTCAAGTCCACCACTTTTCAAAAACTGGTATTTCAATGTAGAGTACATATTAACACCATATGACTGGTTTATTGGCAAAAATTTGTATTCAATCCAATTGTGAAGCACAATTAAGACAGGAAACAGTTGGACCAATAGTAACACGTTATGAATCATATTAATAATTCCTAATGAGTTATTAGTTTCACAATTATGTAACAAAATGATACTGTAACAGCTTTAATTTAACTTTAGGGGGCCCATGACACAATTCCATGACAACCAATGACGCAGGTTATTTCTTTTTTTTTTTTTTTTTTTGTTTACAAACTTTTTTATTGGGTGCTAAAAATGGTACAAAAAGAGTACAAAAGTATGTTGCAACTTTAACAGTAATAAAACGTTTTGCATATGTAACATTGTATGATACAAATAATTAGGTATGAATATCTAGTTGTGGTACAAAAGTTTTGAATATGGTTTATAGTACAATATAAAGGGTAGATCCTTGGTTTCAACACTCCTTATCATTTTTTAATCCAATCTGAGAATGTCGACGCAGGTTATTTCTAATATAATCACTTCAATATATCTTGTTGAGTGTAATATTGACACTAGTTCTGGGGTTCTAATGTTCATGAGCAATGATTCCATACGGAAGCACCAGGCAACATGATACACAACATTAAGTTTAACATTTAAAAAAACATTTAAAAACACATATGTGTTTTGGTTTCTAAATATCATTACCATTGTCATAATTTTGTTTTAATGGGGTGACATATGTTTCACAGGCTTCTATTAGGGTGCATATTAATTATATGCATCAACTTCTCCTTGGGTGGTAAGCATCATGTGAGTTTTTTAGGTATGAATTGCAGATCACTGACCAACCTATAGTCTATAGAGCTATTTAAAATAGTCTAAAGAGTTTGCCTTTGAGTACAAGCTGTTACATGCATGTTGGACTGACAGTAAGAATAGTTCCGCCTTAGGTAGAGCTACTGTTCATTTGAAATTAGATAAACTAGTTGATGCTGTTTGAACTTCCTAGTGTGCTCACAGGCATAAGGTGATCAGAACTCAACCTGATCGATTGATTGCATTGGACATTGATCATTATTTTTATGGGTAGTGGCAGATTCCCTTGACCAGTTGTTCTCAAGTGAATAAATTGTTAGGCCACAATGTTTTCATCATTTTGCAATGAGCTCCCTCCAGATACAACTTCACTACAGGGATATGAGCATGTGTGTTCATGAAACGATTGTTCAAAGAACTGTTTCATGTGTAATACCTATGGTTATATCACATACCTGGTGAAGATTAGAACATTGTGGAGGCTTCTCTTGCACCTACTGCCCAACACTCCTAAAGGTGGAGACAGAGAGTGTGAAGGCACGGAGGGGCACAAGTGCCATTGTAGCTGGCTAGGGATGTCCGCTTCTTGGGTGGGTAGAACTGGAAGCTGCAGTTCTCAGGACAGAATGCTGGAGCAGCTGGTCATCATAACCGAAGATGGAAGCAAAGCCAGAAGCCAGGCAGCAGTTAGCGACAGCCAGGTGGCAAGGGACCAAATCAGCAGACAGAGCAAATCCGGGAGACAGGCCAGGGTCAGCAACAGCCAAGTAAAGCAGTACAGAATCAGCAGGAAAAGACAAGTCCAGTAAACAAGCTGAGGTAAATTCTGACCTCAGCTTGTTTACTGGACTTGTCTTTGCCTGCTGATTCTGTACTGTTCTGTACTGTTCTGTAATCAGTCAAATGCCGCGTACACACGTACGGACTTTTGCCGGCAGACCTAAGTCCAGCGGACAATCCGCCGGACTTTCCAGCTGGGTCCGCTGGACTAAAAAGCGAACGGACTTGACCACACACGATCACGCTAAAAGTCCGACGGTTCACGCGATGACGTACAGCACGTACGACGGGACTAGAAAACGAAAAATACTAGAAAAATACTTGCTACTGAGCATGCGTCCTTTTTGGTCCGCCGGACCATACTACACACGGCCGGATTGTCCGCCGGACTGCCAAGTCCAGCGGATAATTTTAAAACAAAACTTAAAACTTTAGTCCGCCGTACTTTGGGCAAAAAAAGTCCGCCGGCGCCCACACACGAGGGGATTATCCGCTCGACTTCGGTCCAGCGGATAATCCCGCGGGATAGTCCCTTTGTGTGTACGCGGCATAATTCAAAGTAGAGGCAGAAGCAGAGGTGAAGTCCAGGAGAAAGCTGGGTCATACATGGGTAAGCAAGTGCAGGGGATCAGGCCTCAGGAACACAGATACAAGCTGAAGACTAAGGATGAGCCGAACACCCCCCGGTTCTGTTCGCACCAGAACATGCGAACAGGAAAAAATGTGGACGAACGCGCAAACACCGTTAAAGTCTATGCAACACGAACATGAAAAATCAAAAGTGCTAATTTTAAAGGTTTTTATGTAAGTTATTGTCATAAAAAGTGTTTGGGGACCCGGGGGGGGGGGGGGGGGGGGGGGGGGGGGGGGGGTCTATGGTATGCCTGTAAAGTGGCACAGTTTAGAACAGTACCACAGCAAAATGAAATTTCTAAAGGAAAAAAAGTTATTGAAAACTGAACAAAAAATGGCATAGGGGTCCCCCCAAAATCCATACCAGACTCTTCAGGTCTGGTATGGATTTTAAGGGGAACCCTGGGCCCAAGTTTAGGAAAAATTGCGTAGGGCCCCCCTAAAAATCCATACTAGACCCTTATTCGAGCATGCAACCTGGCAAGCCGCAGGAAAATAGGGGGGGGCAAGAGCGCGCCCCCCCTCCTGAACCGTAACAGGCCACATGCTGGCTGCTAGCCCCCCAAAGCACTTCCTCTGATGTCACGTTTTTTTTAATTTTTTTTCGGCTCGTTGGCGGCACAGGACAGAGCATCGCAGGACAGAGCATCAGAGGGCAGAGTAAATAGCTCAGCATCACAGATCATGGTATATAGCACAGCCTTGCAGATCATGGTATATAGCACAGCCTCATAGATCATGGTATATAGCACAGCCTCACAGATTGGCACAAACAAGCCTCGGGAGAAGATGGCTCTGGGAAAAGACGGCACCGGAAGAAGACGGTTTAGGGCTTCTTTTTTAATAAAGAACTTGTGAAAAACCGCCTCTTGTTTTTTTTTTTACTTTTCACTGCTTTTTGGGGTGAATGGGTAGGGGTACGATGTACCTGATACCCATTCACATAGGAGGGGTGAGATCTGCCCCCCCACCTGCAGACTCTGATGAGCCCCGCCTGTAGACCCCGACAACCACAGCCCAAGGTTGTTGGAAAGAGTCCCCATCAAGCAAATGTTGAGGGCATGTGGCCTGGTATGGTTCAGGAGGGGGGGGGGGGGCGCTCACTCGTCCCCTCCCTTTCCTGGCCTGCCAGGCTGCACGCACAGATAAAGGTCTGGTATGGATTTTGGGGGGCCCCACGCCATTTTCTTGGCGTGGAGGGGTCCCCTCCGAATTCATACTAAACCTAAAGGGACTGGTGTGGACCTGGAGAGGGGCCACACCATTTTTTTCTGAGATTTTTGTTTTTTTTCCGGAAATAATTTTTTTTACATTTAGCTGTCGACGAGGTTCCCGGCATACAGCTGATGACTCATTTGTTGTCAAGGATGCGGCGGCTGGCTTCCCGGCCCCTTCCTTGGCAATCAGCTATATACAGTGTGTTTAACCACTTGCTGACCACCCACCGCAGATGTACTGTGGCAAGGTGGCTTGGCTGCGCAAATCCCTGTGGGATCTACCGAAGTGAACAAGGCAGATCTCTGTTCTGTCAAGGGATGACACTGAGATATGTCTTCATTCTAAGCAGGAAGATGGATCTGTGTTTCCTCAGTAACACAGTCCCCCATACACTTAGAAAACACAAACAGGGAAGACATTTAACTCTTTGATCACCCCTGGTGTTAACCCCTTCCCTGCCAGTGTAATTAACACAATCTCAGTGCATATTTTTAGCAGTGATCACCAGTGTTGGTCATCTTACTTTAAAAAAGTAATTAGTTAAGTTACAAATTACTTCTCCCAAAAAGTAATTGCGTTAGTAACTCAGTTACTACATTGGAAAAGTAATTAGTTACGCAGCAAAGTAACTGACTTTTTTTTAAAAATATTCTATACGTGTAACTAAGGGGCGGGTCTAGTATTACTGTAAGCAAGGGGCGCATTTATTATTATTGTTATATTTTGTGTAACCAAGGGGCTGCTCTATTATTACTCTAACCAAGGGGCAGATCTGTTATAGCGTGTAAGCAAGGGGCGGGTCTATTATTATTATATCGTGTAAGGGGCGGATGGCTACAGAAGAGGGCGAATGTTAAATTAATGGGCAGAGCTCGATATATAACAGTAATAATAAATGCGCCCCTTTCTTTACAGTAATACTAGACCTGCCCCTTAGTTACACGATAGACGCCCCTTGCAGAGTAGCACGAGCATCGGGAGCGTGCGGCATCGCCTCGTACAATTACATGTTAACTGCACCTGCGCAGTGTAGAGTTCACTCAGAGCTGTTTAGGTTCGGCAATTTTCGGAAGCTCCGTAGTCCTTCGTACTACGCAAGCCCTGCGCCTGAGCCGTACAGGGGGTCCTTATCCGGCGGGGGAACTTTTTCGGCAGGACACTGGAATTACACTACTGCCATCTAGTGGCGGTAGATGTAATTGGGGTAACTAAGCCAAAGTAATGGGAACTGAGTTACCATGAGGGGAAAAGTAATCAGTTTGATTACTCGTTACCCTCTAAAGTAACTGCGTTAGGTAACTCAGTTTATTTTAACTCAGTTACTTACATCACTGGTGATCACTGTAATATTGTCACTGGTTCCCAAAAAATGTGTCAAAAATGTCAGTTTGGTGTCTGATCTGTTGCAGTCCTGCTAAAAAACACAGATCATCGCCATTACTAGTAAAAAAATACATAAACAAATATGCCATAAATCTATCCCTATTTTGTAGACGCTATAACTTTTGTGCAAACCAATCAATATACGCTTATTGGGATTTTTTTTTACCAAAAATATGTAGAAGAATACATATTGGCCTAAACTGGTGAATACATTTGTTTTTTTATATATTTTTTTGGGTATGTATAGCAAAAAATATTGTTTTTTTTTTCACAATTGGCAGTCATTTTTTGTTTACGCTTTTTGACGGTTTTCTTCCGTCTCAAATAACGGAACTTAATGGAGACGGATGTCAGCGGATGATCACCCGCTAAGGTCCGCTAGCCCAAAGACATACAGGTATGTCCATTTTTCATCCGCCAACGGATGGAGGAAAAACGGACATATGGAACGCCCGTGTGAAAGGACCCTAAAGCTGCTCTGTGGAAACTGTTCAGAATGCCCAACTCTTATCCTTGCTACTTCACAAAGGATTGTAAGGCCCCTTTCACACTGGGGCGGTGAGCCGCGGTGACGGTAAAGCAGCGCTATATTTAGCGCTGCTTTACCGTCGTTTTCACCGCGGTTTTCGGCCGCTCGCGGTGCGGTTTTACCCCCCGCGAGCGGCCGAAAAAGGGTTAAACACCCCCCGCAGAGCGCCGCCGTAGCCGCGGTATTACCGCGGTAACCGCGGTATTGCCGCGGTTTTACGGCGGTCTCCCATTGTAATCAATGGGAAGGAGCGGTATAGGAGCGGTGAACACACCGCTCCTATCCCGCTCCAAAGATGCTGCTAGCAGGACTTTTTTTACCGTCCTGCTAGCGCACCGCTCCAGTGTGAAAGCCCGTCGGCTTTCACACTGGAGTGAATGGGGCCGGATTTTTTCATGCGGTGAACAGGCGCTATTTTTAGCGCCGCACCGCATGAAAAACGCCCCAGTGTGAAAGGGGCCTTAGACATTTGTCTGTTTAAAGGGTAACTTCACTTTCATGGGAAAAAATATAAAATAAATATATATATATATATATATATATATATATATATATATATATATATATATATATATATATATATATACATATATATATATATATATATAATCTAGCATATACAATTTTATTGATGGTCATTAAAAATTACTTTCCCTTTTCAACCTGCAGCTCTCTATTTTTCGGTGAAATGCAATGCGATATGGCTACCTGGAGATATTCTGTACACAGAATGTATACAGAACGCCCCCCCCCCCCGAAATATAATTTGCTGCTTTTGTGATTGGCTCACTGATTTTCTTAAAAGTCTACACTAAGATATAAATCAGATTTCAGGCATCCCCTGCAACAAAAATGTCATTTTTGATGAGATACTCCCAATAGGAAATCATGTGTAAAGGGATACAGACCCTGCAATTTTCCTCATTAGAACCTTGCAGGTGCAGCAGCTGATTGATAATTATGAAACTACTCCCATTAGACTCACTTGGCACATGGACACAGACAAATGCACAAGGCTTCCTTCAGAATAACAAAAGGTAGCAATCTACAACAAAGTTTGTTAAAATCCTTGCTATGTACATGGATCACCCAGAGGGGAATGTTTTTTTTCTCAGCAAAATTGGATCAATCTTTAACCACTTGCCGACCACCGCACGCGGATATACGTCGGCACAATGGCAGCGGTGGGCAACTGGGCGTACCTGTACGTCCCCATTGATTTGCGGGGCTAGTGGACATGAGCACGCCCGCCACGCCCGCGGGTCCCACAGACTCGATTTCCATTGCGAGCAGTAATCGCTGTCATGTCAGTCAACCCATCCCCCCACAGTTAGAATCACTCCCTAGGAAACACTTAACCCCTTGATTGCCCCCCCCCCTAGTGTTTAACTCCTTCCCTGCCAGTGTTATTTACACAGTAATCAGTGCATTTTTATAGCACTAATCGCTGTATAAATGATAATGGTGTCAAAAGTGTCTGATGTGTCCGCCATAATGTCGCAGTCATGAACAAAATTGCAGATCGCAGCCATTACTAATAAAAAGATAATAATAATAAAAATGCCAAAAATCTATCCCCTATTTTGTAAACGCTATAACTTTTGCGCAAACCAATCAATATATATGCTTATTGCGATATTTTTTTACCAAAAATATGTAGAAGAATACATATCGGCCTAAACTGAGGAAAATAATTTTTTTATATATATTTTCGGGGGATATTTATTATAGCAAAAAGTAAAAAAATATAGCTTTTTTTGCAAACAAAATTTACGCTTTTTTTGTTTATAGCGCAAAAAAAAAAACCGCAGAGGTGATCAAATACCACCTATTTGTGGGGGAAAAAAATATGTAAATTTTGTTTTGGTGCAACGTCGCACGACCACGCAATTGTCAGATAAAGTGACGCAGTGCCAAATCGCAAAAAGTGCTCTGGTCAGGAAGGGGGTAAAATCTTCCGGGCCTAAAGCGGTTAAAGCTGACTTCCAAGCACAAGAGTAAATGCACAATTCAAATTCATACTTTTGAGCTTTAATCTCAGCCAAGGGATTTTTTTTTGTTTACTTTCCAGCCTGCTCTCTGGTATTTGCACAGCCCCGCCAGACGGCATCACCATGTTGGTGAGTTTACACTTTTTCTTCTGCATTTAGGCAATACAAACATGGTCACCTCCCTGTCCCCAACTGGACAACCCGGGAACAGCAGCATTCTGATGAGCTCCTCCCTTTGCTCTCTCTAATCTCTCCTGTCTGTATGTTAGCGGTAGACATGTGCACAACAAAAAAATTTGTTTATTTTCGTTTCGTTTTTTTTTTTTCGTTTTTATGTAATGTGTATGCTATTATTACATTTTAATAATTTACGAATCGAAAAAAAAAAGTTACGAATCGAAAAAAAAAAAGTTACGAATCGAAAAAAAAAAGTTACGAATGTACGAATTTTTTTGTTCAATAGAGATATGGAAATTGCAAATTGAAAAAAAAAAAAAAAAATTTACGAATCGAAAAAAAAAAAAGTTACGAATTGAAAAAAAAAAGTTACGAATCGAAAAAAAAAAAAAGTTACGAATCGAAAAAAAAGTTACGAATGTACGAATTTTTTTGTTCAATAGAGATATGGAAATTGCAAATCGAAAAAAAAAAAAAAATAAAAAATTACGAATCGAAAAAAAAAGTTACGAATCGAAAAAAAAGATACGAATGTACGAATTTTTTTGTTCAATAGAGATACGGAAATTACAAATCGAAAAAAAAAAAAATAAGTTACGAATCAAAAAAAAAAAGTTACGAATCGAAAAAAAAAGTTACGAATGTACGAATTTTTTGGTTCAATCCATTTGAAGCACGTTTAGCAGCACCATTGTAAGGGACACGGAAAATTACCAATTCAACAAAAAAAAAAGTTACGAATGTACGAATTTTTTTGTTCGTTTCGTTTTTCGGATTTTCTTCATTAGTACATTCGTTGTTTCTAATTCGTTTTTTTTCGGATTTTCGTTGTTTTTTTGGATTTGTTCGATTCGAATGATTCGTTAATCGGATTCGAACAATTCGTTACGATTCGTTATTCGGATTCGTACGATTCGAACGATTTGTTCATTCGTACGAAATTGAACGAACGAAAATAACAAAAAAAAACGAAAAACGAAAAAAAACGAAACGAATTGCACATGTCTAGTTAGCGGACAGCACATGTGCAGCATACACGCCCACTTTGCTAATAGAACTGCCTCTACCTGAGTTCTGATGACCAGGATAGAACAAGAGGAAGATACAAAGTTAAATTCCAGGTACTTGCACTAGCTGCGTTTAAAAATACATTTAATGGTTTTTTGAAAGACTGCATGACTTCATTCATTTTTTAATATCTGCCTGGAGTTTAGTTTTAAAGAAGTCTAGAAATGAGCTCCTAATGTATTTCCATATTTCCACTGCCATTTGCAGTTCATGGCCATAAATTTTCACATAATATTTCTTCTATAGACAGATCTCCTCTCCTTCCCTTGTGTCTGGAATGTAGATGTAGGTATCTAGACGTCTTTGCATTGCCTCCCTAAGGTATAGTTTCAGAGGTATTAAAAAGCAGCCAAACATCTGTGTATTTCTTCATCTTTTTTCATAAAAAAAGAACGGAGGTGACAGGGGACCTGGGGAGGTCTAGGAGCCATGTCTGCCGCTCTAAAGTTGATGCATTACACATAAGACGCAAAGAATATACTTCTCACTTTAAGCTTATGATCTCTTGCCAGTACCAACTGCGTAGCAGAAATAGAGGATAAGAGATGCTGACAGCTGTGCCCTATATGGAGCCTGCCAAAAACCACGGCGTGCCTTGTTAGTCTGCCACGTGGCTCCAGGCCAATGAAAGATAGCAGCAACGCATAATGATCAACTCTAAGAAATAGTATGCATTGTATAATTTAAAGGAGACTGTCAGGGCACAGGCAGAGCTTTTATTTTTTAGATTCTATGGCTGACCTAAAGTGAACCATGCGTGAGGAAATTATGAGGGCTGCTATTGTTGACCTCCTTCTGAAAATGCTAGTTACCTGGTCGTCTAACTTCCTTATGTTCCCAACCACTGACCTGAAACAAGGCACAGGTGGCAAAGAGACACCAAATGAAAAGGAACAGACTACAGGCTGTTGATGCTTGAACTTAAAGTGATTGTAAAGGATCGTTTTAAATTTTTTTTAACCACTACAATACTGGGCACTTTCGCCCCCTTCCTTCCCAGACCAATTTTCAGCTTTCAGCGCTCTTGCACTTACAGTGAGAATTGCGCGGTCATGCAATGCTGTAACCAAATGAATTTTTTATCATTTTGTTCGCACAAATAGAGCTTTAGTTTGGTGGTATTTATTCGCGACTCCGTTTTTTATTTTTTGCGATATAAGCGAAAACATAGCGGAAATTTTGAAAAAAAACTATATTTTCTCCTTTCTTTTTTAAAAGAAATCCAATAAAATCAAATTTTGTCATAAATTTAAGCCAAAATGTATTCTGCTACATGTTTTTTGTAAAAAAAATTCTGTTAAGTGTATAATAATTGGTTCGCGTGATCACGGACATATGTACGCAAATGATCATGTACAGATGTGTGCAGGTGATCACGGACATATGTGTGCAGATAATCATTGACACATGTGATTTTACTGGGACATATGTGAGGGACATGTGTTTTTTTATTATTTGGGGACATGTGTTTTTATTTGGGGACATGTGTTTTTATTATTTGGGGACATGTGTGTTTTGGGGACATGTGTGTTTCGGGGACATGTGTGGGGACATGTGTGTTTACACTGTGGGGACACTACACTGGTGATCAGTGAGTAAAAAGCTGTAAAAAAACAGTTAATACTCACTGATCACCAACCGGCTGCAGCGATCCGCTCTCCTCTCCTCACCGACGACTTCCGTGTGAGGATAGGAGAGCCGATTGCCTAGCAACCGGCTATTTGCTTACATCACATGACGGCTGTGATTCGTCACGGCCGTCATGTGATCAGGAGGGCCAATCACAGAGCCCTCCTGCCGATCCCAGATGCGCCGTGTCCGGGTGACACGGGCGCATCGGGATCGCGCCGCTGCGCGGGCACGGGCGTGCGCGATCCCGCTACTTCTGAAGGACGTTCCGGAACGTCCTATCAGAAGTAGACGGCTCCCACTGGCCGTATATGTACAGTGGCCGGGTGGGAAGTAGTTAAATAACAAACATATCATACTTACCTCCACTGTGCAGTTCATTTTGCACAGAGTGGCCCCAAACATCGTCTTCTGGGGTGCCCCGGGGGCTCTCGCGGCTCCTCCCTGCATCAGATAACCCCCTAGGAGAAGCGCTCTCCCGAGGGGGTTACCTTGCAGCTGCGCTCCTGAGTCCAGCATTTCCCTCCACAGACACGAATGCCGGACTCGGCCCCGCCCCCTGGCGCCCATGTCATTGGATTTGATTGACAGCAGTGGGAGCCAATGGCTGCGCTGCTATCCATCTATCCAATCAAGAGCCAGGACCCCGGGGAGAGAGGGACAACACGTCCCCGCAGTGGAGATGAAGGGGCTCAGGTAAGTAAAAACGGGGGGGGGGGGGCGGGGGGGCCTGGGACTGCCAAGTGTTTTTTCACCTTAATGCATAGGATGCATTAAAGTGAAAAAACATGAGGGTTTACAACCCCTTTAAAGCGGCATTAACCACTTAAAGGGGTTGTAAAGGTTCGTTTTTTATTTTCCAAATAGGTTCCTTTAAAGCGGTAGTAAAGCCGCTGAACTTTTTTTTTTTTAACACCTGTAAAGGAAAAGGCATAATGAGCTAGTATGCACCGCATACTAGCTCATTATGAAATACTTACCTTAGAACGAAGCGTCGGTAACTCACCTGGTCCACGCCGAGGTCGCTGACATGTTGCCTCGGCGTGTCTTCCGGGTATCGCGACTCCAGCGCTGTGAGTGGCTGGAGCCGCGATGTCGTCACTCCCGCGCATGCGCACGGGAGACTTCTTCAGCCGAGAATCCCCCGTGCGCATGCGCCGCTGCAGTCAGCGGCGCATTGCACGGGGAATATCTCCTAAACCGTACAGGTTTAGGAGATATTTTTTTTACCTACAGGTAAGCCTTATTATAGGCTTACCTGTAGGTAAAAGTTATTTTTTTGACTTTACTTACACTTTAAGCTAGTGCATTGTTGGTTCACTTACCTTTTCCTTCGATTTCCCTTCTAAATGTTTTTTTTTTCTTTGTTTTCTTTGTCTGAATTTCTCACTTCCTGTTCCTCCTCAGTAAGCTGTTCTGGCTGACTAAACACCGCTCGGATGATGGTGTGAAGTTTACTGCTGAGAAACAGGAAGTGAGAAATTCAGACAAAGAAAAAAAACATTTAGAAGGGAAATCGAAGGAAAAGGTAAGTGAATCAACAATGCACTAGCTTAAAGGAACCTATTTAGAAAATAAAAAACAAACCTTTACAACCCCTTTAAAGACCGTCCCATAGCAGTTTTACTGCTGCAGGGTGGCTCTCCTGTGCAGAATCACGTATATATAGTATCTGACAAAAGTTAATACACCCCTCATATTTTTGTAAATATTTTATTATATCTTTTCATGTGACAACACTGAAGAAATTGAAAAAGGTTTGAAAGTTTGATACGGTATGTACTCTCACAGGGTGACACTGTGAGTACATAGGTTTTTATAGTGTATATGCCTATATGTACCATCTACATCTTTTTATCTACGCCTAAAATTAAATAAAAAACTTTTTTCTACTTTTAGACTGTTTACCAGTGTGCCTTTAAAGTCCAAATATTTAGTTTCTAGCTCTTCCCAACACTGAAGTAATGACACTTTGCTACAATGTAAAGTAGTGAGTGTACAAGTGAAAATGTCTGAATTGGGCCCAAAGTGTATATATTTTGTGTGGCCACCGTTATTTTCCAGCACTTCCTTAACCCTCTTGGGCATGGAGTTCACCAGAGCTTCACAGGTTGCCACTGGAGTCTTCTTCCACTCCTCCATGATGACATCACGGAGATGGTGGATGTTAGAGACCTTACCCTCCTTCACCTTCCGTTTGAGGATGCCAAACAGATGCTCGATAGGGTTTAGGTCTGGAGACATGCTTAGCCAGTCCATCACCTTTACCCGCAGCTTCTTTAACAAGGCAGCGGCCGTCTTGGAGGTGTGTTTTGGGTCATTATGTTGGAATACTGCCCTGCGGCCCAGTCTCTGAAGGGAGGGGATCATGCTCTGCTTCAGTATGTCACAGTACATGTTGGCATTCATGGTTCCCTCAATGAACTGTAGCTCCCCAGTGCCGGAAGTACTCATGCAGCCCCAGACCATGACACTCCCACCCCCATGCTTCACTGTAGGCAAGACACACTTGTCTTTGTACTCCTCACCTGGTTGCAGAGGTCAAGTGGTTAAAGCTTTGTTTTTGTTTGTTTTTTGCATGAAAGTAACAAACATGTTATGCTTATATTCTCGGTGTAATGTTTTTACAAAGATCACCCCCGATCCTCTTCTTCTGGGGTCCCCCGCCAGCTCCTGGCTAGTCCTCTTCGGCGTGCATCTCCATAGGAAGCTGCTTCTTATGGGGTCACTCATGCGGGCTCGCTCCCGAACCACCTTGTCTGAGTCCATTGACACAGACAGTGCGGCTTGGCCCTACGCTCTGCTCTCTCGTCACAGAATGTTATTGACAGCAGAGGGAGCCATTAACGGATGCATAGGATGCATTAACGTAAAATAAAACCTAAGGCTTTAGAACCGCTTTCACTAATATGGAAACGTTTAAGACAAAAATGTAACCAATTGCTTTGATGTCACATCTGTGATCAGACACATACAGACAGAAAAGCATCAGCAGACAATGAGGCACTTTACAAAACAATATTGTACAAGGCTGGCAGGCAGCGGATTTCTGAAGATGGTCCCCCAAATCTCATGAGATTTTGTCATCTAATAAAACACACCAGCCTTGCCTTGCCAAATGAAGCTCATACGACGGGACAACTTAGTCCCCTGTGGCACCTGTCAAGCTAATAGAGCAACACAGTGCCATCTTCAGGTCAGTGGACATACTACAACATCTGCCTGCAAGTTTGAGGACCAGGAAAGTCAGCAAAGTTGGAAATCCTTATCTGCATACCTATTCTGGATTAGTGATGCAGATAGAGGGTCAAACAGGCAACTGGCATTGGCAGAAACATCAGCAATGGCTGCCTCCCTGTTTATTTCAGAAATTGTATAATTTAAGAAGACAAAAAGGTGTAAATAGCAATAATATGAAGAGATCACTATCAGCCAATTGGAGATGATCTTTTACTAGCCTGGTGAAAGGTTAATAGTGAGAGCTGATTTCTGATTGGTTGTGTGATTACTGACTCATTGTTCTTTGTATCATCCCTAAGAGATGCTAAACCCAACTCTAGAGTTCTCTTCAATGCCGTTAGTCAAGCCCATTGTAAAGTCCAAAAACTGGAAACTTTAACCTGAACCCTATTGAAGTCCATAGATGTGAATCCTGAAATCATTTTTGGCCATTTTTGAGACAAATGGGAAGGTATTGTCACACACAATGCATGACAAGATTGGCATTAGCATGGGGTACCAATGCAAAATAAATAAATAACTAAATAAATAAAATAAGGATAATTATAGTGGGGAGAGGATATTTTCTATGTAACTTTGAGGGCAACATGGGGAAAATATCAATCATTTAAATTATATGCTAGGGATGTGCTTTTAAGCTGTATGTGGCGTAACAAACAGGGCCGCTGATAGGCCAGTACAACTGGCCCTGTTGTACTGGGCCCGGGCAGCAGAACAGATGATTAATTAATGTAAAAAAAATAATTAATAAAACCTCCAGCCATGACCGATCATAGTCCGTCCGACATCCGCCTCTTATGTGCCCGCTCCTCATGCTGGCTCAAATCCCGACCAGTGAATTTTCTATAGTGCCGTCCCGGGCGCCGCGGGGGGATTCCTCTCCCTCCGCATGAGAGAAGTAGCAGTGAGGCGATTAGTTTGTGGACACTCCAGTCCAGGCAGTAGCAGGATCAGACTTTTGGGTAATTACAGACAGGAATTTCCTGTTTTTCCTTACATACATTGACCAATCACAAAGTACACATTTTTACAGCTTAACCACTTCCGGACTGCCCACCGTGGTTATGCGTCGGTACTTTGAAGAGGGATATTGTTGTTATGGCAGCAGCTAGCTAGTATCTTCTTCTTCAGTGAGTGGTCCGGTTTCAGATAAAAGTGGTCGCTGCGGCAGATTCACCGCAAGATCACCTTCATCGGCGGTGGGAGAGGGCCCCCCTCCCGCCGCGCTCTGGTGCCCTCTGCTGCTTACCATAGCCGTCAACAGCGGCTGAGGTGATCGGATCTACACCCTTGCTGGGCATGGAGTGAGGGGAAGATGGTCCCCACCCGTCTACATAACAATGCAGGGCGGAAGCGACGTCAAAACGTCACTTCCGCCCATAGCTCTTAAAGGGACTTTTTTAAATTATTTTTTTAAATGACAATTTATTTATTTTTTTATTGCATTTTAGTGTAAATATGAGATCTGACGTCTTTTTGACCCCAGATCTCATATATAAGAGGTCCTGTCATGCTTTTTTTCTATTACAAGGGATGTTTACAGTAATAGGAATACAAGTGACACAATTGTATTTTTTTTTTAAAAACAGTATAAAAATAAAAAATGAAAGGAAAATAAATAAGAAAAAAAAAAATGTTTTAAATGCACCCTGTCCTGACGAGGATACGTGATACGTGAGTAGCGCCCGCATATATAAACGGTGTTCAAACCACACATGTGAGGTATCGCCACGATCGGTAGAGCGAGAGCAATAATTCTAGACCTCCTCTGTAACTCAAAACATGCAACCTGTAGAATTTTTTAAACGTCACCTATGGAGATTTCTAAGGGGTTCAATTTACTCGGCGTAACATTATCTTTCACAATATAAAAAAAATTGGGCTAAATTTACTGTTGTCTTATTTTTTAATTCAAAAAAAGTGTAAAACCGCTGCACAAATACGGTGTGACAGAAAGCATTGCAACGACCGCCATTTTATTTTCTAGGGTGTTAGAAAAAAACTTTGTAAACAACAATTCTCAGAAAGAGGCTTAAGTGGTTAAAAACGCAGATGCTCAAAATCGCTGGTACATCACTAATGCGCATTTTTGATCTATTTTCGCCGTCGGCATCAAAACAGCTCTAGCGCTGGAGCCTCAGAACGGTCCTTTTTTATTTATTTTTTAGGCCTGAAATTTTTACAAGCTGTCATTTATATGGCTATTAAGGATGGGCCCGGTGCTCGATGCGAACCCACGTTCGCATCGAGCACCGGGCGTTCGCTCGCTCGGCGAGCCCAGAACTATTTTGGCCGCTCGCATCACGTTCGTGTGATGCGAGCGGCCCCGCAATGCATTGCGGCCGGCGCGGCCGACGCAGTGCATTGCTGGCTGATGATTGGCCAAGCATGCACTGTGACCCCGCATGCTTGGCCAATCACAGCCCCGGAAACTCGAAGAGCCATAATTGGCTACAGGCAGGACGCCTGTAGCCAATTACAGCTCAGGGGCTGTAGTACACGCCCCCCCCCCTATAAAACGCCGCCACGCCGTCTGCGCCGGTCACATGCTGTTCCGGCGCAGATTGAGCAGGCTGTTCCTGTGACACTCTGCTGCATTTAGATAGATAGAGAGAGAGATTCACTTGCAGAGATTGAGTTAGATAGATTCAGTTACAAAGATTGATTGACAAAGAGGGGCTTGTAGTGTGCTCGTGGCAGGCAGGCAGAGCTCCTATATTTTGTTACCAGAAGCACCTATAGGACTTGTAGTGTGTTCGTGGCAGGCAGGCAGAGCTCCTATATTTTGTTACCAGAAGCACCTATAGGACTTGTAGTGTGTTAGTGGCAGGCAGGCAGAGCTCCTATATTTTGTTACCAGAAGCACCTATAGGACTTGTAGTGTGTTAGTGACAGGCAGGCAGAGCTCCTATATTTTGTTACCAGAAGCACCTATAGGACTTGTAGTGTGTTAGTGGCAGGCAGGCAGAGCTCCTATATTTTGTTACCAGAAGCACCTATAGGACTTGTAGTGTGTTAGTGACAGGCAGGCAGAGCTCCTATATTTTGTTACCAGAAGCACCTATAGGACTTGTAGTGTGTTAGTGACAGGCAGGCAGAGCTCCTATATTTTGTTACCAGAAGCACCTATAGGACTTGTAGTGTGTTAGTGGCAGGCAGGCAGAGCTCCTATATTTTGTTACCAGAAGCACCTATAGGACTTGTAGTGTGTTAGTGACAGGCAGGCAGAGCTCCTATATTTTGTTACCAGAAGCACCTATAGGACTTGTAGTGTGTTAGTGGCAGGCAGGCAGAGCTCCTATATTTTGTTACCAGAAGCACCTATAGGACTTGTAGTGTGTTCGTGGCAGGCAGGCAGAGCTCCTATATTTTGTTCCCAGAAGCACCTATAGGACTTGAAGTGTGTTAGTCCCATCACACACACAGAGCTATATTTTCTTCCCAGAAGCACCTATAGGACTTGAAGTGTGTTAGTCCCATTACACACAAAGAGCTATACTTTGTTCCCAGAAGCACCTATAGGACTTGAAGTGTGTTAGTCCCATTACACACACAGAGCTATATTTTCTTCCCAGAAGCACCTATAGGACTTGAAGTGTGTTAGTCCCATTACACACACAGAGCTATATTTTCTTCCCAGAAGCACCTATAGGACTTGAAGTGTGTTAGTCCCATTACACACACAGAGCTATATTTTCTTCCCAGAAGCACCTATAGGACTTGAAGTGTGTTAGTCCCATTACACACACAGAGCTATATTTTCTTCCCAGAAGCACCTATAGGACTTGAAGTGTGTTAGTCCCATTACACACACAGAGCTATATTTTCTTCCCAGAAGCACCTATAGGACTTGAAGTGTGTTAGTCCCATTACACACACAGAGCTATATTTTGTTCCCAGAAGCACCTATAGGACTTGAAGTGTGTTAGTCCCATTACACACACAGAGCTATATTTTCTTCCCAGAAGCACCTATAGGACTTGAAGTGTGTTAGTCCCATTACACACACAGAGCTATATTTTCTTCCCAGAAGCACCTATAGGACTTGAAGTGTGTTAGTCCCATCACACACACAGAGCTATATTTTGTTCCCAGAAGCACCTATAGGACTTGAAGTGTGTTAGTCCCATTACACACACAGAGCTATATTTTGTTCCCAGAAGCACCTATAGGACTTGAAGTGTGTTAGTCCCATCACACACACAGAGCTATATTTTGTTCCCAGAAGCACCTATAGGACTTGAAGTGTGTTAGTCCCATTACACACACAGAGCTATATTTTGTTCCCAGAAGCACCTATAGGACTTGAAGTGTGTTAGTCCCATCACACACACAGAGCTATATTTTCTTCCCAGAAGCACCTATAGGACTTGAAGTGTGTTAGTCCCATTACACACACAGAGCTATATTTTCTTCCCAGAAGCACCTATAGGACTTGTAGTGTGTTAGTCCCATTACACACACAGAGCTATATTTTCTTCCCAGAAGCACCTATAGGACTTGAAGTGTGTTAGTCCCATCACACACACAGAGCTATATTTTGTTCCCAGAAGCACCTATAGGACTTGAAGTGTGTTAGTCCCATTACACACACAGAGCTATATTTTCTTCCCAGAAGCACCTATAGGACTTGAAGTGTGTTAGTCCCATTACACACACAGAGCTATATTTTCTTCCCAGAAGCACCTATAGGACTTGAAGTGTGTTAGTCCCATTACACACACAGAGCTATATTTTGTTCCCAGAAGCACCTATAGGACTTGAAGTGTGTTAGTCCCATCACACACACAGAGCTATATTTTCTTCCCAGAAGCACCTATAGGACTTGAAGTGTGTTAGTCCCATTACACACACAGAGCTATATTTTCTTCCCAGAAGCACCTATAGGACTTGAAGTGTGTTAGTCCCATTACACACACAGAGCTATATTTTCTTCCCAGAAGCACCTATAGGACTTGAAGTGTGTTAGTCCCATTACACACACAGAGCTATATTTTCTTCCCAGAAGCACCTATAGGACTTGAAGTGTGTTAGTCCCATTACACACACAGAGCTATATTTTCTTCCCAGAAGCACCTATAGGACTTGAAGTGTGTTAGTCCCATCACACACACAGAGCTATATTTTGTTCCCAGAAGCACCTATAGGACTTGAAGTGTGTTAGTCCCATTACACACACAGAGCTATATTTTGTTCCCAGAAGCACCTATAGGACTTGAAGTGTGTTAGTCCCATCACACACACAGAGCTATATTTTCTTCCCAGAAGCACCTATAGGACTTGAAGTGTGTTAGTCCCATTACACACAAAGAGCTATATTTGTTCCCAGAAGCACCTATAGGACTTGAAGTGTGTTAGTCCCATTACACACACAGAGCTATATTTTCTTCCCAGAAGCACCTATAGGACTTGAAGTGTGTTAGTCCCATTACACACACAGAGCTATATTTTGTTCCCAGAAGCACCTATAGGACTTGAAGTGTGTTAGTCCCATTACACACACAGAGCTATATTTTCTTCCCAGAAGCACCTATAGGATTGAAGTGTGTTAGTCCCATTACACACACAGAGCTATATTTTCTTCCCAGAAGCACCTATAGGACTTGAAGTGTGTTAGTCCCATCACACACACAGAGCTATATTTTCTTCCCAGAAGCACCTATAGGACTTGAAGTGTGTTAGTCCCATTACACACACAGAGCTATATTTTCTTCCCAGAAGCACCTATAGGACTTGTAGTGTGTTAGTCCCATTACACACACAGAGCTATATTTTTCTTCCCAGAAGCACCTATAGGACTTGAAGTGTGTTAGTCCCATCACACACACAGAGCTATATTTTGTTCCCAGAAGCACCTATAGGACTTGAAGTGTGTTAGTCCCATTACACACACAGAGCTATATTTTGTTCCCAGAAGCACCTATAGGACTTGAAGTGTGTTAGTCCCATCACACACACAGAGCTATATTTTCTTCCCAGAAGCACCTATAGGACTTGAAGTGTGTTAGTCCCATTACACACAAAGAGCTATACTTTGTTCCCAGAAGCACCTATAGGACTTGAAGTGTGTTAGTCCCATTACACACACAGAGCTATATTTTCTTCCCAGAAGCACCTATAGGACTTGTAGTGTGTTCGTGGCAGGCAGGCAGAGCTCCTATATTTTGTTCCCAGAAGCACTTATAGGACTTGAAGTGTGTTAGTCCCATTACACACACAGAGCTATATTTTCTTCCCAGAAGCACCTATAGGACTTGTAGTGTGTTAGTGGCAGGCAGGCAGAGCTCCTATATTTTGTTACCAGAAGCACCTATAGGACTTGTAGTGTGTTCGTGGCAGGCAGGCAGAGCTCCTATATTTTGTTCCCAGAGGCACCTATAGGACTTGAAGTGTGTTAGTCCCATTACACACACAGAGCTATATTTTCTTCCCAGAAGCACCTATAGGACTTGAAGTGTGTTAGTCCCATTACACACACAGAGCAATATTTTCTTCCCAGAAGCACCTATAGGACTTGAAGTGTGTTAGTCCCATCACACAGAGCTCCTCTATTTTCTTTGCATAAGCACCCACAGGACTTCTAGTGTGTTAGTGGCATCACACAGAGCTCCTATATATTCTTCTCAGCAGCACCCACAGGACTTCTAGTGTGTTAGTGGCATCACACAGAGCTCCTCTATTTTCTTTGCAGAAGCACCCACAGGACTTCTAGTGTGTTAGTGGCATCACACAGAGCTCCTCTATTTTCTTTGCAGAAGCACCCACAGGACTTCTAGTGTGTTAGTGGCATCACACAGAGCTCCTCTATTTTCTTTGCAGAAGCACCCACAGGACTTCTAGTGTGTTAGTGGCATCACACAGAGCTCCTCTATTTTCTTTGCAGAAGCACCCACAGGACTTCTAGTGTGTTAGTGGCATCACACAGAGCTCCTCTATTTTCTTTGCAGAAGCACCCACAGGACTTCTAGTGTGTTAGTGGCATCACACAGAGCTCCTCTATTTTCTTTGCAGAGCACCCATAGGACTTCTAGTGTTTAGTGGCATCACACAGAGCTCCTATATATTCTTCTCAGAAGCACCCACAGGACTTCTAGTGTGTTAGTGGCATCACACAGAGCTCCTCTATTTTCTTTGCAGAAGCACCCACAGGACTTCTAGTGTGTTAGTGGCATCACACAGAGCTCCTATTTTCTTTGCAGAAGCACCCATAGGACTTCTAGTGTGTTAGTGGCATCACACAGAGCTCCTATATATTTTTCTCAGCAGCACCCACAGGACTTCTAGTGTGTTAGTGGCATCACACAGAGCTCCTATATTTTCTTTGCAGAAGCACCTACAGGACTTCTAGTGTGTTAGTGGCATCACACAGAGCTCCTCTATTTTCTTTGCAGAAGCACCCACAGGACTTCTAGTGTGTTAGTGGCATCACACAGAGCTCCTCTATTTTCTTTGCAGAAGCACCCATAGGACTTCTAGTGTGTTAGTGGCATCACACAGAGCTCCTATATATTCTTTTCAGCAGCACCCACAGGACTTCTAGTGTGTTAGTGGCATCACACAGAGCTCCTATATTTTCTTTGCAGAAGCACCCATAGGACTTCTAGTGTGTTAGTGGCATCACACAGAGCTCCTATATTTTCTTTGCAGAAGCACCCACAGGACTTCTAGTGTGTTAGTGGCATCACACAGAGCTCCTATATTTTCTTCTCAGCAGCACCCACAGGACTTCTAGTGTGTTAGTGGCATCACACAGAGCTCCTATATTTTCTTTGCAGAAGCACCTATAGGACTTCTAGTGTGTTAGTGGCATCACACAGAGCTCCTATATTTTCTTCTCAGCAGCACCCACAGGACTTCTAGTGTGTTAGTGGCATCACACAGAGCTCCTATATTTTCTTTGCAGAAGCACCCATAGGACTTCTAGTGTGTTAGTGGCATCACACAGAGCTCCTATATTTTCTTCTCAGCAGCACCCACAGGACTTCTAGTGTGTTAGTGGCATCACACAGAGCTCCTATATATTCTTCTCAGCAGCACCCACAGGACTTCTAGTGTGTTAGTGGCATCACACAGAGCTCCTATATTTTCTTTGCAGAAGCACCCATAGGACTTCTAGTGTGTTAGTGGCATCACACAGAGCTCCTATATTTTTTCTCAGCAGCACCCACAGGACTTCTAGTGTGTTAGTGGCATCACACAGAGCTCCTATATTTTCTTTGCAGAAGCACCTATAGGACTTCTAGTGTGTTAGTGGCATCACACAGAGCTCCTATATTTTCTTCTCAGCAGCACCCACAGGACTACCGACTACAATGGCTGGAAGACCGCCAAGGGGAGGCAGAGCGTGCAGAGCCAAGAACACAGGGCAGACAGTCTCTGTTTCTAGTGGACGTGGCCGTGGACGTGGACGTGGTCGTGCATCGTCATCAGCACGTGGCCATGGGACACGCGCGTCTTTGTTTTCGGCAGCTGGACATGTGGAGCCGCATCATGCTGAAGGCTTGGTAGAATGGATGACCAAGCCCTCCTCATCCTCCTCATCCTCTCTCACCCAGGCTCAGGGTACTGACAGAGCATCATCAGCCACCCCTTCCCTAGACCCACCATGTCCTCCTGAGGAGTCCCCCGAACTCTTTGAGCACAGTGTTGGGTACATGCTCCAGGAGGATGCCCAACGATTCGAAGGCTCGGATGACGATACCCAGCTTGAGGAATCTGGCAGTACAGTTCCACCAGCTGCAGCTTACTGCCAGGTTTGCTCTAGTGGTGAAGAGGGAGGGGATGATGAGGTCACTGACTCCACGTGGGTGCCTCAAGGGAGAGAGGATGAGGAGGAGGACGAGGAGGAGGAGGATGCGGCGTCACATGTCCAACGAGGCAGGATGCCCCCTGGAGGCCAGGTAGAGGCCAGCACAGCAACTGTACAACACCGCAGAGCTCCGCCTGTGCAGGGCGCTGCCTCTGCACGTTATCAGAAAAGTTCTTTGGTGTGGGCCTTTTTTGAGACGAGTGCAGCAGATCGCACCACTGCTATTTGCAATATTTGTCTCAAGCGTATCTCGCGTGGCCAAAACATCAGCCGCTTGGGCACGACAAGCATGACCAGACATATGGCGACCTGCCATGCAGCTCGTTGGCAGGCACACATAAAAGACCCACACCAAAGAACTAAGCGGACCTCTCCTTGCTCCTCCTCAGCTGGGATCTCCATCCCCACTACACCTTCAGTCCTCTCTGAAAGCTGCTCTGAGAGGACTGAAGGTGTAGAATTCGGTGTGTCACAACCAAGTACTTGCAGTACACCGACGTCCGAATGCAGCAGGCAAATTTCCCTGCCCCAGCTGCTGGACCGTAGAAAGAAGTACACTCCCAGCCATCCACATGCCCAGCGGTTGAATGCTAGCCTTGCTAAATTGCTAGCACTTCAACTGCTGCCTTTTCAGTTGGTAGACTCGGCCCCCTTCCGTGAGTTTGTTCAATGTGCGGTTCCTCAGTGGCAGGTTCCCAAACGCCACTTTTTCTCGCGGAAGGCGATTCCGTCTCTCTACCGGCATGTGGAGGGCAATGTCCATGCCTCGCTGGACAGGGCGGTCAGCGGTAAGGTGCATATTACCGCTGACTCATGGTCCAGCAGGCATGGACAGGGACGGTACCTTTCTTTCACGGCCCATTGGGTCACTCTATTGGCAGCTGGGAGGGATGCAGGACAAGGTGCAGTAGTGTTGGAGGTTGTTCCGCCACCACGCCTCCAAAACGCGACTACTGCTACTGGTTGTGACACACCTCTCTCCTCCACCCCCTCCTCTTCTTCTTCCTCCAGTGCTCTGTCCTTGGAACCAGCGGTGCTCCGTAGGCGTACAAGGGGCTACGCAAGTACGCAGGCAAAAAGATGCCATGCCGTGCTTGCGCTGGTGTGTTTGGGGGACAGGAGCCACACTGGGCCAGAGGTTCTGGCAGCTCTGCAGGGGCAGGCCGAGAGGTGGTTGACGCCACGTCAGCTTAAGCCAGGAATGGTCGTTTCTGACAATGGCACCAACCTCCTCTCCGCCCTGCGACAGGGGCAGCTCACCCATGTGCCCTGCATGGCTCACGTCCTCAACCTGGTGGTGCAGCGGTTCTTGGGCAGGTTCCCAGGCTTACAGGATGTCCTGAGGCAGGCCAGGAAAGTCTGTGTGCATTTCCGCCGATCTTATAATGCCAGTGCTCGGCTGACTGAGCTGCAAAAGGAGCTGAACCTGCCCAAGAACCGCCTAATATCTGACATGCCCACCAGGTGGAACTCAACGTTGGCCATGCTGCAGCGACTGCACACGCAGCAGAGGGCCATCAATGAGTACCTTTGCGACTACGGCACCAGGACAGGGTCAGGGGAGCTTGGGTTTTTTTCCCCACGTCAGTGGAGCATGATCAGGGATGCATGCACTGTCCTCTCACCATTTGAGGAGGCCACGAGGATGGTGAGCAGTGACAGTGCATGCATCAGTGACACTGTCCCTCTTGTCCACCTGTTGGAGCATACGCTGCGTGGGATAATGGACAGGGCACTTGAGGCAGAACAGAGGCAGGAAGAGGAGGACTTCCTTGCCTCTCAAGGCCCCCTTTATCCGGACAGTGTTCCTTCTGTCCCACCCATCACACAGGAAGAGGATGAGGAGGAGGAGGAGGAGGAGGAGGAGGAGGATTGTGTGAGCATGGAGGTGGAGCCTGGCACTCAGCATCAGCAGCAGCAGTCTTTTAGGGATGATGTACAGTCCCAACAAGCCAGTGGACTTGTACGTGGCTGGGAGGAGGTGGCTGGCGATCATGTCATCCTCAGTGACCCAGAAGACTCCGGACCGAATGCCTCAGCTAACCTACGCTGCATGGCCTCCCTGATCCTGCAAAGCCTGCGGAAGGATCCTCGTGTTCTTCGGATCAAGGAGAGGGACCATTACTGGCTGGCCACTCTCCTTGATCCGCGGTACAAGGGTAAGGTTGCGGACCTTATCTTGCCGTCGCAGAGGGAGCAGAGGATGAGACATCTCAGGGAGGCCTTGCAGAAAGGTCTGTGCAACGCGTTCCCAGAAACTGGGAGGCTACAAACTCCTGGTCCTGGGCGACGAGTTGCTGAGGCTTCGGTCAGTGGCAGAAGGAGCGGTGGGGAAGGTGGACGTCTGACCGATGCGTTCAGACAATTTTTTAGTCCGCAGCCCCAAGGTATGATCGGTTCCAGCAACCATCGCCAGCGTCTGATATACATGGTGCAGGAATACCTTGGGGCAAGGTCAGACTTGGACACCTTTCCCACCGAAAATCCTCTGGCTTACTGGGTCCTGAGGATGGATCACTGGCCAGAGCTTGCACAGTATGCAATTGAGCTACTGGCCTGTCCTGCCTCCAGCGTTCTTTCCGAACGCACATTCAGTGCTGCTGGAGGATTTGTGACTGATCATAGGGTGCGCCTGTCCACCGCCTCGGTTGATCGACTGACATTCATCAAAATGAATCAGTCTTGGATCACCACCAGCTACCAGGCACCTGAGGCGGATATAACCGAATAATTTTTAATGTCACATCCCTTCAAGACTGCCTATGCTGATGCTGAGTGACTGTCCTCTTATGTTCACTGACTATCCTCTTCCTCCTCCTCAATGATCCATGCCACAGCACCAGTGCCTAAGGCACAATTTTTCAGCCCCTGTTTAACAGGGGCGTGTACTTACAATTTTTTAAAAAAATGCTTCGCAACACGTGTGACTGCTGTGCTCCAAGTACAGTCTCTGTGAGGGCCGTGTTGCAGTGTTGTGGCACCAGCACCAGTGCCTAAGGCACAATTTTTCAGCCCCTGTTTAACAGGGGCGTGTACTTACAATTTTTTAAAAAAATGCTTCGCAACACGTGTGACTGCTGTGCTCCAAGTACAGTCTCTGTGAGGGCCGTGTTGCAGTGTTGTGGCACCAGCACCAGTGCCTAAGGCACAATTTTTCAGCCCCTGTTTAACAGGGGCGTGTACTTACAATTTTTTAAAAAAAATGCTTCGCAACACGTGTGACTGCTGTGCTCCAAGTACAGTCTCTGTGAGGGCCGTGTTGCAGTGTTGTGGCACCAGCACCAGTGCCTAAGGCACAATTTTTCAGCCCCTGTTTAACAGGGGCGTGTACTTACAATTTTTTAAAAAAAATGCTTCGCAACACGTGTGACTGCTGTGCTCCAAGTACAGTCTCTGTGAGGGCCGTGTTGCAGTGTTGTGTGACCAGCACCAGTGCCTAAGGCACAATTTTTCAGCCCCTGTTTAACAGGGGCGTGTACTTACAATTTTTTAAAAAAATGCTTCGCAACACGTGTGACTGCTGTGCTCCAAGTACAGTCTCTGTGAGGGCCGTGTTGCAGTGTTGTGGCACCAGCACCAGTGCCTAAGGCACAATTTTTCAGCCCCTGTTTAACAGGGGCGTGTACTTACAATTTTTTAAAAAAATGCTTCGCAACACGTGTGACTGCTGTGCTCCAAGTACAGTCTCTGTGAGGGGTTGCAGTGTTGTGGCACCAGCACCAGTGCCTAAGGCACAATTTTTCAGCCCCTGTTTAACAGGGGCGGGTAATTACAAATCTTGATCTAATAGTTCACAGCAGGGCCCATTCCTGCGCCCACCAAGAGTAACTATGAGGGCCTACAGTCTTGTGGCAACACCGTCCACCACCACCGCCAAAGGCCCAATTTTTCTGCCCTGTTCATCAGGTGCTTGCAATTACAAATCTTGATCTAATAACTCACAGCAGGGCCCATTCCTGCGCCCACCAAGAGTAACTGTGAGAGCTTACAGTCTTGTGGCAAAACCGTCCACCACCACCACCCCCAATTTTTCTGCCCTGTTCAACAGGTGCATGCAATTACAAATCTTGATCTATTAACTCACAGCAGGGCCCATTCCTGTGCCCACCAGTCTTGTGGCTACACCAACATCTAATAGGGCAAATTTCTGCAGAGTATATACGCCAGGCCCCTACTTTCAAACATCCAACTTACAAACGACTCCTACTTGCAAATGGAAAGAGAAAACAGGAAGTGAGAGGAAATCTACCCCTAGGAAGGGAAATTCTATCCTGTTAGATTTAATTTGGGAAAAAGGTATCTCCTCTCTACTGATACTTTATCACCAATCCTTGTTTCAATTAAAACCCCACTTTTCCAAAAACATTTATCATTGGGACGGAAAGTGAGGTGACATGTTCTGAACAGATGTGCAAAGACAGCAAATGTTACAGGGGTGATAACCCCTCCCTATGTTCTCCAAAAAGCTTAAAAATAGATTTTTTTGGGATGGAGCTACACTTCATAATGTACCTGTTCAGATTCTACTTAAGATCAAACCTAAAGCCGCAAGTGGTTTTAAATGGCTTCTTTTTTTCCTTTACAAATGTCATTTTGTGCAAGGACAGTTCTAAACACGGGAAACACATGCCACTTCACAGGCATACTTTGGACACCCCCCAGGTACCATATTTAAAGGAAAATGTCACTTTTTTTTTTTTCACTTTATGCATCATTAAAATGACTGCTCCCGAAAAAACGTTAGTTTTTAAAAGTTCTTTTTGCATTGATATATGTCCCCTGGGGCAGGACCCGGGTCCCCAAACCTGTTTTATGACATTAACATGCATATTGGCCGTTGTAATTAGCACTTTTGATTTCGAACGTTCGCGTCCATTATAACGTATAGGGTTCGAAAATTCGCGCGAACTTTCGGTCCGTTCGAAGGTTCTGGTTCGAACCGAACCCGGGGGTGTTCGGCTCATCCTAATTAAATTTTTTTTTTTTTAATTCTTTATTTATTTTTTGACATTTAGCTTCACAAAATTAAATTTCCTTCTTATTTTGTCTACAAAATTTTATTTTCATCCCTATTTTTTTTTTTTTTTTTAATTAATTAAATTTCTTTCCACTGATCAAACACAGCTCATCTTTTAAACTGTTCATTGCACTGTACCCCTTGTTGTATTTTTACTGGCCAATCTGCTTCAGGATTGAAAGGTCCACTTAAGGCCTGGTTCACACCTATGCATTTTTTAGCATGTTTTCAGTTTTGCAGAAACACCCTGCTGTAGGGTTGCCACCTTTTCTTCAAGTCAAACCCGAACACTTTAGCGGCGCACAGCAAAATTTTAGTTTATTGTATAAACTATACATATATTTTGCAATTAAATAACATTTCTAATCATATGAAGTTAAGCACAAGGGTCCCCCTTTACATCAGAGTCCACAGAGTTCCCCTTTTAAATCTGAATTTACAGATCACCCGCCGATCGTTCTCAGGAGAGGCAGAATGTTGGTCTGCATAAGTAAACAAGGTAGACCGCTGTTCTGTGAGAGGGGAAGATGGAGATATTGTGTTCCTGCTGAGCAGAAACACGGATCTCTGTCTTCCCCTAGTCAAAGCATCCCTAGACATGTGCACAACAAAAAAATGTGTTTATTTACGTTTCGTTTTTTTCGTTTCCGAAAAAAAAATTTGTTTATTTTCGTTTCGTTTTTTTTCGTTTCCGTTGATTCGAAACGATTCGTAAATTCGTAAGTCGTCGGTGTTCGTATTCGTAACGATTCGTATTTTCGTTAGAGTTATTTTTTCGTTTTTTCCTTAGTTTAATTTTCGTTTATTCTAAATTCGTATTTATTCGTAACATTCGTAACATTCGTAGATTCGTAATCGAAGCATAATTCATAATTTTAAGTAATGTGTATGCTATTATTACATTTTAAGAGACACGGAAAATTACGAATCGAAAAAAAAAGTTATGAATGTACGAATTTTTTCGTTCAATGCATTCGAAGCACGTTAAGCAGCGCCATTGTAAGAGACACGAAAAATTCCGAATCGAAAAAAAAAAAAAAATTACGAATGTACAAATTCTTTTCGTTCAATCTATTCGAAGCACGTTAAGCAGCACCATTGTAAGAGACACGAAAAATTACGAATCGAAAAAAGAGTTACGAATGTACGAATTTTTTCGTTCAATCTATTCGAAGCACGTTAAGCAGCACCATTGTAAGGGACATGGAAAATTACCAATTCAACAAAAAAAAAAAGTTACGAATATACGAATTTTTTCGTTCGTTTTCATTTTCGTTGTTCCTGTTTTCGTTTTTCGGATTTTCTTCATTCGTACATTCGTTGTTTCTAATTCGTTTTTTTTTCGGATTTTCGTTATTTTCGGATTCGTTCGATTCGAACGATTCTTTATTCGTTAAAATTTTTAGCGAATCGTTCGTTCATTCGTACGAAAACGAATGAACGAAAATAACGAAAAAAAAAACGAAAAACGAAAAAAAAACGAAACGAATTGCACATGTCTAAGCATCCCCCCATAGTTAGAAAGCACTCCCTAAGAGCAAATTTAACCCTTTGATTACCCTTGATGTTAACCCCTTCCCAGTCAGTGTCATTAGTACAGTGACGGCGTATTTTTTTTTGTTGCACTGATCACTGTATTATTGTCACTGGTCCCCAAAAAGTGTCACTTAGTGTCAGATTTGTCTGCCGCAATGAAAAATCGTTAATTGCCGCCATTACTAGTAAAAAAAATCCAATAGTTTGTAGACACTATAACTTTTAAGTAAACCAACCAATCAAGCTTATTGGGATTTTCTTTCAAAAATTTGGAGCAGAATACATATTGGTTTAAATTGATGATGAAATTAGATTTTTTATTTTTTTTTATTATTATTATTGTTATTATTATTATATGTTTTATAGCAGAAAAAAAAAAAAAAACAATCGATTTTTACTATTTTTTTTATTGTCTGTCTTTTTTTGTTTCTAGCACAAAAAATAAAAAGGCGATCAAATACCACCAAAAGAAAGCTCTATTTGTGGGGAAAAAAAGGACATTGTTTTTATTTGGGTACATCATGGCACGACCATGCAATTGTGAGTTAAAGTATCGCAGTGCCATATTGCAGAAAATGGCCTGGTCATGAAAGGGGGGGTAAACCTTCCAGGGCTGAAGAGGTTAACAGACAATAGCGCGGCCATGCAACGCTGTACCCAAATAAAAGTTATGTAATTTCTCCCCACAAATAAAGTTTTTTTTTGGTGTATTTGATCACCTCTGCTTTTTTTTTTTTTACGCTATAAACAAAAAAAGAGCGACGATTTTGAAATAAAAAAAATATATATTTTACTTTCTGCTATAAAGCATATCCAATTTAAAAAAAAAAAAAAAAAAAAAAAAACAAATTTCTTAAAAAATTTAGGCCAATATGTATTCTTCTAAAAAAAAAATCCCAATAATTGTATATTGATTGGTTTAAGGGAACGTTATAGCGGCTACAAACTATGGGATAT